>JAAQPG010000399.1:0-26551 GCA_013186905.1 Fusarium udum | reverse complement strand
ATTCCCTGATTACGCATTGAAATATCTTCTTTTGCTCTTATGGGCTCTTACATCTCTTTTGGTCGGTATCGCGGTTTTGGATCATGGTGTTTTGGTCGGTGAGGTGGTTTGGCACAGGTGGAAATTTTAAGTTCAGAGAGTGCCTGCTTTAAACCCACGTCTTTAAGTTATAAACTATCTGACTTAATAGGGAGCAGCTCTTTCCTAAATCTACAGACTACCAGTCTGCGTAGTATTCACTGATTGGGAAGGTTTAAAGGAAGAAAGAAGGAACTCAATGGCATGTTCTGACAAACTGCTCCATTCTCCATTGGGGCTGCAATTACGTGTGGTCTGTGGCTGTCCGTCATGCTGAAGGACCATCTTCTAAGTCACTTCCGCTCAAGACCTGGCAGTAACGATGGTAGTGTATGGTCAATTCGTCTGGTGTTGCACCAAGCAATTACTTATTTAACCTGATCTCTTTCTCGGACCGTTGTAGCGTAGTTATCAATATCACTAGGGATAGACACTGACATATATATCCATCAGTGGTAATGAGGCAGGTTAGTAATATAAGTTATAAGTACCTAGATAAACATTATTTACTGAGTATCCGATTTTGGAATTATTACACTGTGACTTCAACTAAACCCACCATTGAGATACATCTCTGCATAATATACAACCTGTAAGAGGTTATTTTTGATCGTCGTTGGTGCTGTCATGGCAATCATATATCCGCAGTTGCTGGCATAACATACATGATATCTCGACCTCATTCTTCTCATATTGGTGTACCTAGTACCTTGAGTGGTCGAAAAATCTCCGAAGAAGGATAGAAAGAACAACCTCATTTCCTTCCAGAAGAATTGGAGAGGAGCTTGAACGGCAACTTTCCGAAACAAAGTTTGCTACTAAGTCATGACGATCCACTCAGATGGAGAACAATTGCATCATGCTCTCCATATATGTCCCCAAGTTAAGAAATCATGAAAGAGCTGATTTCCCGTCCTTGATCGTCGCTCAAAGAAATTTCTTCAATTGTTCCTTCAAAGCTTCAGAAACAGAAATCATAATACATACTCACCATGTCTCAGAACGCCCCCAAGAACTACGTGCCACTCTATGCTACCCAGGACGAATGGCAGGACAAAGAGCTTCAACAATTTGCGATTGACTTCTACCGCATCTCGGACAACCCTGAAGAGAATCAGCGTTGGGTAGACTCTTTCACGGAAGACGCAAGCGTGCAGATTGGCGCCGACAAGGCCCGCGGCTCAAAAGGTATTTCGATGCTTTCATCACCACCTTCATTCTGTTGGGGACAAGGAGCTGATAAGGATCATAGATCTGGTCGAATTCCGAAGTCGGATGTGGAAGCACATCAAAGAGCGCAAACACACGGTTCTCAAAGTCTTCCCAGGGCGATTTTCAGACTCAAATGAGTGCATGATTCTGGGAGATGTCAGCGTTACCACGACAGATGGAAGGCTCAAAGAGGCTGCTTGGTCGGCACATGCAGTCGTCAGGAAGGTTGATGGACAGTGGAAGTTTAGCCAATACCGCGTCTGGCTGCAGACTGATGGACATCTGCTGTGAAAGTCACGTTCTACAAAAATGACGGAACTAACCAAAAAAAGCAAGCAAAAATGAATTTGTGCATAGCGCTTTAGTTATTCAATGTCAAGCAGGTGGCTCAAAGAGCAACTGTAAACAGCTTCACCCAACCGGATACGTCATCATAGGCTCGTGGGAGATGTTGACTTTTGCGGAGTAGAATCGAACAAATGCCGAAGAATACCGTTGTCGAATGGTAAAGCCGGGATCAACACACGCCGATTGACGGGAGCTCTGGCAGGGAGAGCCAATGATAGAATTACTAAAGACACACCCAAGTGGCCATTCAGGTGCCAATCTAATCCTCACTGTAGCAGCGCAGCGTTTCCTGAGCTAAGCCAAGGTTCATCAACGTCCCTTGCTTTGAGTGCTAAATCTGGGATATCAGCGTGTCGCCCCCTGGTGATTAGAGAGGCACGGCCATGCTGATGGCGTAAATGGCATAGCTCACCTGACCCATGATCACGGCGTAGAATCATGTGGCTTAGCTGGGTCGGATGGATGGGGCACGATCTATTGAGCCTTGAGAGGAATGGATGAATGATGACAGGTATAGAGACAATAAGGACTGCATAAGATCGAAGATTCAGTCGTCATCGTTGTGACCTTTTCAAGATAACCGAGTATTGCCCAGTATCATGGAAGCCTGTCAAACCTGTTATGATGGTGGATGACAACCTAACTAGGCAAGGTATCGAATCGAAAACCGATTCAAGGTGTAACTGAGGCGCTGTAACCTCCGGATTTGTACCCTCCCATTCACTCTCTGGCCAGCGCATGAACTCAACCCCGCGCAGACCGGATGGACCTTGTTCCATTGAAGATTTGTTCTCGTCATTTATCCAGAAACCGTCGAGGTCAACAGAATCGCGAACTACAGTGCCTATGTATGCGCTTGCGCGCTATAACCGCGCGTACTGGATGTGTCAATCATGCCTCCCTATCCAGTTGCCCGGTACGAAAAAGAAACCTTTGATCTTCCGGTTGAGCTAGAAATGCGGGCTGTTTGGTTTGGTTCCTGACAGGCCGAGGCGTGGGTAGTGGCAGATCCGCCAATGCCATTGATGTGCCCGTCAAGATGATGTTCGGGTGAAAGTGGAGGTGGAGGTGGAGGGTCGAAGGGGCGTCTTATCAACCCTTCGCTACAAGAACCACTTCCTTATCGCTTACAGTGCATGTGGTGGTGATGTCCACTACCAGCCTCCACTGCCCTACTGCCTACTGCCCTCCCTAGGCCACCCGACCCCTCTATTACACCCCACGTCACATTGGAACAGAGGTGTGAATCTAGGCCTCACACATGGAGGGATGGGTTGGATGGGATGGGATCTATCAGAGAGTGACTCTTCGGCCAGCTCCCATCAGTCTTTGAGCTCTCTTCCTTCACTTACAACTGTGAATGACTATACGATACAAGCTTCAACAAAGCGTCTGAATATTTCCTTGGTTTCCAACTCTATAACGATCCTTCCCTTTCTCATCTGTACCTGCATCTGCATCTGTTCTATATTGCATCGACCCAACTCAACTTGATAGACGCGACGAGCTGGTCTACGCCGCTAACCCAACGATCTCGAGCACTTCGCCGTTCTTTCACGATAATAACTCAACTCGCTCTGACCGATATTGATCTGCATTTCCTTCCCTTCGCCTCCCATATCCGATAGTAGCTACTGCGAATCGACCCCCGATCTGTGCGAGCGAAGCGAAATACATAGGAACACAGACTTCGAACCTAGACAAGTGCCGGCGTCACCTCGACTGCAAGAGAATCGACTTGACGCCTCTTTTATAACAAACGCGCTCTGCAGAAACGCGAGCGTAGCGTTTTACTTTTAGGGGTAGGAAACTGCTCCGACACTTGTCCAAATCTGCATATGCCTTGTAAGTGCCTCTCTACTGGGAACTCTATTCCCACCATTTACCCCTCCATCTGTGTATGACCTATCAGCCGCTGGCACTCACTGGGATCCCCAATCCCGAACCGCTTGCGCAACCGCGCTCCTCTTTAACAAACAGGAGAGCTGACCATGACCCTCTCAACAGCTTCTAAGAAGGAGAGGAAACATGCCAGAGAAAGTGGCGGCATCGCCGCGGCCGTGACAAAGCAAACAGCTGGTAAATTCGCGTGAGCCTCCCTGTCCGCATGACTCCTCTGGGCTATCATGGACCACTTTAATTACCTAGCTGACCGCAGTCACATAGCACTGTCACTGTCAATAACGGCAACGCCAACACCAACAAGGATAACGTGAATACAAATATCAGCAACAGCGGAGATAATAAGAGCTCATCTACTTCGGTCGCTTCCACGCCCCCCGTCGACACGCCCGAGATTAAGCCTTCTTCTGGCCCTGACAATGTCAACCCTGCTGTCTCCCCTATGCTGGCTGCTTTGTCCACAACTCCAGCTTCCGTGAGCACAGCACCGAGTATGAACAATGAATGGATGAGGAACGGCATGGCCGGCTCTCCAGGAAACTTGATCAGTATCATGGGCGATTCACCTCCTACCCAACCGTCTTCTTATGAGGACTCAGGTCGGCTGCAACAAGGATGGCCCGTACAGCGTCATTTCATGAGTCCCTCGCCTTCATCTCTATCTCCACCAAACCATAGCCGGCGTCCTTTGAGCTTCCAGATGGACGCCCAATATCAATCTCCAGAAACACCACCTCCGAGTGTCCCCTACCGACGCAGTTCGGTCAACTCCCCGTTCCAAAGCTCCAGGATGGGAAACCATCCGCCTCTGCCTCATCAGCCCCAGCCACACTTCTATGGTGTACCAGATATCGACCTCAACATGACTAACAACTCGGGCATGAAAGCCGGCGAACGAGGTTATTTCTTTGGCTTCGACAAGCTACCCGAATGCCCCGATTTCCCATTTGGTCCAAGCAACGTCGTCATCGCGGGGTATGAAGGTGGTTTGGATGTGTACGCTGTGGGTAAGAGAGGCCTTGAGCCTGTTGCCAGTCTAAAGGGACTACGAGGAGGCGTTCACCATGCCAAGATCCTTCCTTGGACGCTTGGCAACAGTAATAAAGCCCTGTTCCCTCTTGTGGCGGTGGTATTGCATGGACCAGTCCTACCCTCAGCTGTACCTGGCTGTGTACAGGACGAGGGACCAAGCCCCAGGCTTGATGGGGCAGCAAGCCCTCGATCCGTCTTCACCCACCAGGATGGCTTCCAAGGGCGACAGACCATCGACTCATATCAAACGTCCGTAGAGGTGTACTCACTCAGGACCAACCAACTCGTAGATGTGTTACTTCAAGCGCCAAAGATCCCGATCAACCCTGAAATCTCCGTCACGAACCCAATCTTCAGACCTCCTTCACCCAGTGGCTCTTTCACGATTCGAGCGGACTCAGGTACACTTGCAGTTTGCTCAGGCGTTACCGGCGAATGCTGGGTCTACTTGCAATTGTTGGAAGATCAAAATGGCCATGTATTTACATGTGTCGGAAAGATCTGGACCAGACTCCAGCAAAGCACTCGAGGTGAGGTGCCAGAGGAGGCTGATAAGACACAGTCTTCGACCGCACCACCACGCTCAAATCCGCAAACACCGATTCTCGCAGTTAGGGGACGATGGATCGCTTACTGTCCTGCGACGCCTTCTTCACAAGTCTCGTTGAGAGCTCACGTACCACTTCCCATTCTTGGCAAAGCACCTGGGCTCGCCACTGTGACACCGCCGCAGCTCCCTTCGTCTTCTGCATCGGTAGATCTTCCTATTTCCGATAGTGTCGTTAATAAGATTATGCGAGAGACGACCCAGGAACTTATTCAAGGCGCTAAGTGGGTTGGACAGCAAGGCCTGCAAGCTTGGAATTCATACTGGAACAAGTCGTCAAACCCCCAAACGCAAACTCAACAAGCCCGCTCGCCTCCTCAGAACTGGGCTGGTACTCGATCTCCTCGTGGTGACCCTATCAACTTCCCTCCAACTCATGGTCCTGCTGGCCCGGTCGGAGCGAAAGACCCAGGGCTTGTGTCGATTGTTGATGCAGAGTCACTCACTAATTCATCTAGTATTCATCCGATTACTACGTTCTCGCCGCCTTTGGGCTGCAGTTTTCTTTCATTTTCGCCATCGTCTTTATCCCTGTTCACTGCTAGCAGCAAAGGCGATGTGCAAACAGTGTGGGATCTGTTCCGTATTCAACATACACGATCATCCCCTCTCCAGACCACTGTCACGCCAAATGCAAGCACAGGACCTCAGGTCCGTCAAATTGCACAATTTTCACGAATGACTGTCGCACGCATTGTCGATGTCGCTTGGACGCAATCGCAGGGGGAGCGTTTAGCTATGGTTACAGAGCGCGGCACTGTTCATCTACTTGATATGCCCTCAAGTGCGTTCATGTGGCCTGCACCTCGCCGTCGCCAGGCTGTCCAAGAAAGTGGCACCGCGACACCAGAGCAGTCGAGCACGGCTGTATCTTTAGCTACTGGAGCTTTTGGTGCAGCTTATCAAGCTGCGAAACCTTTTGTCTCACGACCTCGTCGCAGCAGTGGTAACGTACAAAACGTGGCTGGCAACAGCCTAAAAGACTCAGCGGCTATGGGTGGGCGAGTGATCGCTGCTAGTATCAGCAGTTCACTTGGCAAGACAGGAACCGCCATCAACCAGCTTCGGCATACTGGTGAAAACCGAGTGTCATTGCCGCTTAGCTCAGGCCTTCCTTCGGCATCCTGCGTGACTTGGGTCAAAAGCAGAAAACATCAAGGACTCTTTGTGGTTGGCAACGGTTTAGTACGAGGTTTCTCCTGTCGAACTCGCCGATCTAGCGTACAGGCTGGCAGACGAGTCACACGGGCTAGCAGGTATCACGATTACAATGTGCCGATTCTACCCAGCGACTTGGTTGCTCCAGCTGTACGACAGATGGTCGATCTAGGAGCTCAGGATGAAATCCTCGACCTTTCGGACCGTGATATGGATGCAGGAAACACGCTGACACTGAACCCCCGACCTCGTGTTGCGGCAACGGATCAGTATATGGAATCGTCAATCCCTCAAGCCGAGATAGAGTCTAGTGCACCCTATCAACCTTTCCATACAGATCGACGAGTAACTCTCTGCGAGTACCGGAGAGGAACAGCTGATCAGCTCGAAGTTGTCTCAGCTATACTAGCCGAAACAAGTCTAGACGAAAACACGACTTCCAAGAAAAAGAAAAAGAAGGGGCAACCCATGGAACCAGATTCATCTAAAGAATTCTCAAACACGACAGCCTGGGCTTTTGGTCAGGATATTCCAGTAGTTCGACTGGATTTAGGCCTGGCAACAGTTGCCGAGGAGGAGTACGACGGTCCCGAAGACCATATTGCATTGCCCCCTTCAGCGATGGAGCGCGTGATGCAGTATGGCGACCAGGAGCAGATCGTGGTGACTACGAGGAGACGACGTGGAGCGCAAGGTGGAAGTCAAGGTGAGGATGGCTTTTTTGAGGATGACTGTGAAGTCCTCGACTTTGCAGATCAGAGAGTGTGAGAAGAACTCTCAGACAGACAACGTGCGCTTGAGGTTGGCGTCTAGGTCCTTGGCTTTGCTTGATTATATGCATACGAAGCTGGAATGGCAACTTATTGCTTAAGCTGTTTGGCGGTATGGAGCAAAGTTTGTATCTTTTTCGTGTGAAGCATGATTAGTTACGCTCAACCTAACTCTTGGTCCGGTATGTTGGAGTTTGGTTCTGATATGTGGGCATTTTGCTTGTACGGAAGAAACACTCTTTAGCACGGTCGTTTAGCAGGTCATAATGCCTTATTATAAATAGAAAAGATTAGATACCCATTTCCTGTAGTGTTCATCTCTTCCGCATTAAGACATTGGCCTGAAGCTTCGAAGTCCCGTAGTATGATTAGGTCTTGGGCGAAACAACGCCATTAAAAGACACTGAATGATTACAAGTATAAAATCGACATGTCGTCGTCTAGTTGGCCTTCTTTGCGGCAGCCTTGGCCTTTGCAGCCTTCTTCTGGTTGCTCCGAATCATAACCATGCCGAGGAATGAACCAACAACAGCGGAACCGAGGAGGATGATAATGACGGGGATGCGAATGGCCCAAACACGAGGGGGGAAGAAGTTCTGGAGAGGGTGATCGTCGTCGACAAAGGGCTAACCAATTGTTAGTTGACAATGTGTTCAATACCAAAGCTGGATGCACATAGATCGGTAGGGGTGTATAGTCGCATCGAGCTGAGAAATGAGGGGCATCTTACCATGAGAAGAGTCCAGATGGTGTAGTAGGTGAAGACGACGGAAGCGGCCACGAGCATGGCGAGACCGACGATTTTGTCCAACTGTAACAAGAATTATTATGTTAGTAAAGTTGAAGCACCACGAGGGGCTGCCACGATGCCCCGGTCTGAAGCGCGTAAAGGGGACAGCGTGTAAATCAGGCCTTGACAGGTGATGCTGCTTACCATTGTCAAAGATGCGCAAAGCGAGCGAGCGTGTTCTTTGTTGGGCAGAGATCAAGATTGAGGCCGGAAAGCAGAAATAAAGGAGTGTCGTGGCAGTATCTTTTGGTGGTGAAATGGTTGCCGTCAAAAAGTCCAGTTGGCTTTAGGGACAAGCTTCAGGAGACGTGACGACTAAAGGTGGGGCGCCACAATCGCACAGCCACATGACCTTGGAGCTTCAAACGTGGCTGAACATCTTTTTTCAAACTTGACATTACTTCGCGCGCGACGAAAGCTAACAACGACATCTTTCTCGGCTCGCAAAGAATTTCACTTTCTTGCCCCCACGCCATCGAAATTCAGGACGCAGTAATCGACACGGTAGAATAAATCGATTGCGACTGTTACTGCGAGTTTTCCTTGACGATGGCTTCCGCCGAGGTCGATCTCCCGCGTCGGGACCGCGATCGCAGCGACAAGCGTGATGGCGATTCGTATCGTCCTGCGAGGGACCAGCGATCAGCCTCTCCCAGGCAAAAACGAGAAGCTGCGCCTGTGAGAACCGAAGAGGAGAAACAAGCGGCCGCAAAGGCAGAGTACGAGAAGCTTCTCACAATGCGATCCGGCGGTACATATATTCCACCCGCTCGACTGCGCGCGCTCCAGGCCCAGATCACGGACAAGACGAGCAAGGAGTATCAGCGCATGGCATGGGAGGCGCTCAAGAAGAGTATCAATGGTCTGATCAACAAGGTCAACACTGCGAATATCAAGTTCATCGTCCCCGAGCTTTTTGGAGAGAATCTGATCCGAGGCCGCGGTTTGTTTTGTCGATCGATCATGAAGGCCCAGGCTGCCAGTTTGCCGTTCACACCGATTTATGCCGCCATGGCTGCTATCGTCAACACCAAGCTACCCCAGGTCGGCGAGCTCCTGATTCGTCGTTTGGTTATGCAGTTCCGAAAGGGATTCAAGCGAAATGACAAGGCTGTCTGCCTTTCCTCGACTACCTTCCTGGCGCATCTCATCAACCAGCAGGTTCAACATGAAATGCTCGCCGGTCAGATTCTCCTTCTCCTGCTTCACAAGCCGACCGACGATAGTGTTGAGATTGCGGTTGGTTTCTGCCGAGAGGTTGGACAATATCTGGAGGAGATGCAGCCGTCTATTGCCATGGCTGTATTTGACCAATTTCGAAACATTCTGCACGAAGCCGATATCGACAAGCGAACACAGTACATGATCGAAGTGTTGTTCCAGGTGCGCAAGGACAAATTCAAGGACAACCCAGCAGTCAAGGAAGAGTTGGACTTGGTGGAAGAGGAGGATCAAATCACACATCGGCTCGAGCTGGAGGGTGAAATTGATGTGCAAGATGGACTCAACATTTTCAAATTCGACCCAGAGTGGGAGGAGCACGAAGAGGCGTACAAGAAGCTGAAGGCTGAGATCCTAGGCGAAGGCAGCGACGACGAGGATGACGAGGATGAATACGAGAGTTCGTCCGAAGACGAGGAGGACGAGAAGACGAAAGCCATGGAGATCAAGGACCAGTCTAATGCCGATCTGGTTAATCTACGAAGGACTATCTACCTCACTATCATGTCTAGTGCTGATCCCGAGGAAGCTGTCCACAAGCTCATGAAGATCAACCTCCCTGCCGGCCAGGAACCTGAACTTCCCTCCATGATTGTGGAGTGCTGTTCACAAGAAAAGACGTACACCAAGTTCTTTGGCATGATTGGTGAGCGCTTCGCCAAGATCAACCGACTGTGGTGCGACCTGTTTGAGCAGGCTTTTGCCAAGTACTACGACACTATCCATCGATACGAGAACAACAAATTGCGCAATATTGCGATGCTGTTTGGTCACATGTTTGCTTCAGACGCCCTGGGCTGGCACTGTCTATCCGTCATTCACTTGAACGAGGACGAGACCACATCCAGTAGCCGTATCTTTATCAAGATCCTGTTTCAGTTCATCGCAGAGGAAACTGGTATGCCCAAGCTGAGGGCACGTATGACAGACGAAACTTTGCGCCCCAATCTGGAAGGCCTCTTCCCCAAGGACAACCCCCGCAACATCAGATTCTCCATCAACTACTTTACAAGTATTGGTATGGGTGCTCTCACAGAAGAGATGCGAACCTACCTACAGAACATGCCCAAACCTGCTTTACCTGCACCCCCTGCGGCTGATTCAGACTCTGATTCAGTTTCGAGCTACTCGTCGTACACAGGCTCTTCTTACTCGCGCTCTCGATCTAGATCGCGAACACCACGTAAGGTCGCTGGCCGAGGAAGATCTCTTTCTCGGTCTCCTGATCGAAGAAGCCGGGGGCGTTCATACAGTTCGTCGCGATCCAGGTCATACTCAAGATCTGTATCTGCACGAGGAAGGGGACGCAGCGAGTCTCGCTCCGCCGGCCCTCCCCGACGAGGACATCGTTACGATAGTGAGAGCCTCTCACGATCCCCTGCCCCACGAAACGGCAAAGGTCGGGCTCGCAGCGCCTCGTATTCATCTCGAAGTCGTTCCCGCACGCCTCCACGTCAAGCACGTGGACGCAAGGACTCCTTCGCTTCGGAAGGACGGTCACCGCTCCCTCCAGCTCGAGATGGGCGAAGCCGCTCATATGATTCCCAGAGCCGATCTGCTTCTCCTGTGAGAAAACGGGAGAGGTCATACTCTGGCAGCCCACGTCGACGAGGCCGACCGCGCGGAAATGCCGGTCCAGCCTCACATCGGCGCAATAGCTCTTCCGTCAGTGATGGACCGCGAGATGCCGGCAAGAAATACAGTCGCTCTCCTTCATACGATTCACGATCCCCGCCTCCAAGAAGAGCCAGGCCAGACGACGTATCGCCCCCACCTGCGCGCAATGGTCGCCAAGCCTCATACTCGCGGTCACCTAGCCCCCCGCGCCGTGGAGCAAAGAAGTCTTTGAGCCCTGTGCCGCCAAAGAGGAGACGTTATAGCGATAGTGTTTCTCGGTCACCGCCACCGATGAAGCGAGGACGAAGAGGAAGTTGAAGGGACGGAGAATAAGGAGCTGGAAATAATGAAAGATAGGACTTGTTAATAATTAGAAGACCAGGTTAAGGAGTTGCATCATCAGCGGGACTACCAAAATTGTAAACTTTTGAGGCCCAGCGTCATTGTCTGTGGAATTTCTTCACCGGCGAATTTCATGTTCTTTGTTGGATGCATCATGAGAAAGTGAATAGTTTCATGCTTCATAAAGGGGAGGTCCTGGTTGAAGAAATAGTGACTTTTCTATGAATATAAATACTGTTGACCTCTGGAAACGTATCTCAGAATCTCAGCTATCCCGCTTCTCCTATTCTTTCCATCCGGTACATTCGTCACATTGATCAGTATGGAAACTCCCTCAGGATCCAAGGAACCGCCCAAGGCCAGCAGCAACGCAACTGCATTTGGCATTGGGATCATCATGATGGGCTCAAAGACGAGAAACACTAAAGCTCGTATCGGAACTATGGCTCTTGGTAGCGTCGCTATTGGCGTTGGTATGTCTATCAAGCATGTTTGGGGCAACAGAGTGGCTGACTTGTATTTAGGAAGCGCTGGCTTGGAAAAGCTGGACATTGACGTGACTATGCTCGCGACTAGACTCTCAACAGTCTTGAACATGCAGTGTTCTAGCGTCGAGACTACAAATCCCTTTGAGGGTTGAGTTGGGAACTGGGATTTGTGGATATGTGATGGATACAGGCTGACCATGCTCAACTAAAAAGGAGTTTTGTCTTTTTCGTGCCTTTGGTATTTTGAAGAAGTAGATGGTTTTCTGAGAGAACAGATTTGCATATCTGAACATCTAGGCCAAAATTATGAAGAAAATAAAAGACATTATCTTCAAGTTACCTCCGCATCAGAGAGATACAGGAGTCAACATTTCTTCAAACCAAACACTCCATAAAGTGTCCTGACCTGAACAAGGGGTTCTTCAAGCCTGCCAATATTGCCAGATCTGATGATGTACTGATATCGACGTTTCATTACCTAAAATCTGCAATCACCCGATAGCTATGTTTCTGAGCTTTGTTTGTTAAGACCTTGCACGCTGGTGGCTATAGTATAACAAAGGAAATTCTGCAGTGAACAACACTAAACCCCGTTCTTTGTTTGTCCTGAAGAGTGATAGGTGATGTTAAATAATGACATAAGATGTTGATTCTCAGTGCCATTTATTTATTCTTCTTTGTAGGAAGGCTATCTCCTTAGTTTCGATAACACACTTTCGAACATTCATCATGGAGCTCACGACCCTCTGCCTTACCGCTCTTATCATAAGTTTCCTTTTGATTGGAAACTCACCAATCCAAATGCCACGAGAGGCCTGGGGTTATACTCTTGCTACGGCATTCTTTGCCGTTATTGGAGGCAGATCGCCCATCATAGCCACACGAACTCATGCACTGACTATGGCTAGGCGCATCATTCTTTGGTCAGATCATCCATACGGCCCTTCCCGAGCTTCAGCAAACACGCGAAACCCCTGAGGACTACTTTGAACATCTATCAAAGGTCTTACATCACGACCGGGGGAAGTTCAGTGCCCATGACCGATTCTACCGCAAGTACGGCATCTGTTGTGACCAGGAGGGGCACTGTATATTTTGTCTTGATCTTCAGGATAAGAGAGATGAGGAAATCATAGCTTTTCTCAGAATGTGGCACAATAGGTTTGACAGGAGAATGAAAGAGCCCTTTGCGAAAAAAGAGGAGCGAGGAGTCGATTCTTAGGACATATGGTAGAAAGGATAGCTAGAATGTGCCCAGAGATCAACGTAAAGATCACCAAAGGGAATACAGACTAGCATACTGAATAGAAATAGAGGTTAATGAAAACTGAACGGAATTATGAACTATGTGCTATATAAAGTAATAGCTCTGGCGGCTAACACCAGAGCTGAAGTTCTACGTAGTAGGTAGCCAAAAGCCTCAAGAAGCAAGAAAACACTGAACCTTGACATAGGGTGTCAAAATAAACTTAGTAAAGATATCCTACATTTATGCAAGTTTGCCCAAATCTTTTTGTCATTTAGATCAGGATCCTGAGTTTTGTTTCCTCCCCTACTAACTAAGGCAGCTCAGGCAGTTAGCACTCTAGGTGGGCTGCGATCGGGCTACCTAAGGCTTGTCCGAATGGCATCGGAGCGATGTAGGTGAATATGTCGTATTCCTGTGCTGCCTCACACGGAAGCATACTGTTAGCCATATACTCGAGCTTGGTTCTGGAATCTGTCCAGGTATCAAACTCACAAATAATGCAACCATATTAACACTGCACAATTGGCTGGTCTTAGCTTCCAGAGGAAATACCATCTGTACTGACCCATAACACCACGTGAAGGTGCCAGCCATCGTTATGGTGCCTCCACTTGGGTCGCGAAACCACAAGCTTCTCAGGCATCCTAAGATTCTGTAACCCGGAGGAGAAGAAGAAAAGGAAGAAGAAGGGTGGCTCGCGCCAAAGAAGAAGAAGAAGAAGAAGAATGAGGAGGAGGTGCAGCTCACGCTGAAGAAGGGAGTTCGAGAAGAAGAAGAAGAAGAAGAAGAAAGCAGTAAGCTCACGCCAGTTGCAATCATCAAGAAGTAAGAAGTGGGTGGCTCGCGCCAGAGAAGAAGAGTTCAAGAAGAAAAGAAGAAGGAGGTGTGGCTCACGCCAAAGAAGGAAGAACATTGAAGAAGTTGTGGCTCACGCCAGAGAAAAGAAGATCCCGTTCAGTAGAAGAGGAACTGATGGCTGGCGCCAAAGAAGCTGCTTGATGGTTTTAGGCGTTGACCAGAAGGAGGAGACGGCTTTCACCAAAGAAAGAATGATGATGGTGGTGTGCGCGGCTGAAGACAGCTTAACGCGATTCAGATGCAGAATCGCCATCATCCAGGTCCAGCTCGGTGCCCCCGAGCCTGGTTCCAAGATACCGGTTCTGGAACGAGATCTCGCGAAGCATCATCTTCAAGAGACCGCTTGAGTACGTCTTAGGTTTGGGACCCTTGCGTTTGCGTCTGGGAGACCTAGGAGGTCTGGGGAAAATTTTGTGCTTGGCATATGAATAGCGGCTAAGATCCTTCAGAGCCTCGAAGCGTTGGACTGGCTCGCCGGTACGACTTGACTCAAGCATGTCTATGAGGTTGACACGGATTGGACGCATAACCTGGGTTTATCGTAAGTCATCCGTTGGAAATGGCTGTGGTCAAGAACTTTACTTACTGTGTATGCTTCGCTGAGAGAAGTTGGCTCAGGCAAGCCGATGGTTTTGAACATCTTCTGCCAATTCAAAAGATCGCGCTCGTTCTCTCCAAAGACGTAGGTGAACTCTTGGATAAGAGCGATGCGGAAATTATGCCAGGGCTCAGTGGCCTCGGCATCAGACCAGCCGAAGTGATCGCACATGCGATCGAACTCGTCATAAAAGGGCTTGGTTCGCTGATGATCAAACCCTTTGAAGTTGGCGAAAAAGAGGTCCACGGGATGATCCGTAAAATTTTTTCCGGGCAGTTCCCAGGGCACGAAATGAAATAGATCACAGGATGCACCTCGGGGACAATGTCCGTTTGAACGAAATTGACGGCACTCCTGCGTGAACTCACGTTGGCGTCTGGGAGCCTTGGGCTCTTCCTTGACTGCAGGCGCAGACCGAAAGAAGTCGTCTATAAGCTGAAGTATGTTGTCAATGATAGGAATTTGGCAAGATGCTGACTTGTGATATCTTACCCGGCGAAATCGCATCAGCTCACGCTCAACCCGACTCTGCGGGACTTCACCCTCACCCTCACCCTCACCCTCACCCTCACCCTCACCCTCACCATTGGGCTTATTGTCGTCCTCGGGCGACAAGGAAGCGACACCCTTTTGTTGGTCATTCTATGACATCGACATGTTGGATATTTGAGGCAGGTATATATTGTTTGTTGTGTGTTGTGTTGTGCTGTGCTGTGCTGTGCTGTGCTGCGTTGTGCTAGAAAAAAAAAAAAAAGAGGAGAGAAGGAGAGCAGAAGACGAGGAACAAAATAAATAAAAAAAAAGTGCGGAGATTCAGGGCACAAGGCAGAGAAAGGTGCCTAAGGCAGGGTATGGGGTGTAACAGTGGCAGTGCGTGACAGTGATTCAGTGACAACTTAACGGGCAGGCAATAAGGCATCACCTACCTAAGTACCTTAGGTATTCTTCGCAGTGGCACTGCGTGACACAAAGAGGCTAAACGGGTGTGGAGGGACTCCAATTGTCTATGATATGTTCACTTTTGAAGTGCACATGGCTGGCATCAACGAAGGATAGGGGTTGTTCGCTGATGCACAGCTTTCAGATCTGCGCAATCAGCATAAAACATAAAGAATACAGGGAATCTATTCCCTAAAGTTAGAGTTGGGTAAATATACAGAATACCTATACATATAAGAATACATAAAATTGAGAAGGTGTTGAGAAAATAGGGAGTGTCCAACTGATAGCCACCAGCGCGATCAACAACAACTACGTCTAGTCATCAACCCGAAATAATACAAGGATATAGAAAATCTGACTTAGTCTCTTGCTGCAGTTTTAAAACTGGTGATTGTACACCCTGTTGCCCTTAACGCTCGAGTGTTCTGCAACACTGTCATCTTACAGTCTGCCTGCAACACCAAACATCTCAACTACGCATGAAATGGATTATAGAGATGGAGTAGTATACGAGCATTTACAATGCCAATCAAGTTAAAGGCCCCAGGAGTCTTATACATGGCGGTAGAGCCAGAATCGCTAGCCTTCGTTCCTGTGGTCCAAACAGGCACAAAGATATGCACAGCGGTATATTTGTTCAGAACTGAGATGATAGTGGTAGAAAATGTGTTCGTTTATCTTTATTGGAGATGAGATTCATCCACTGACATCTATCAAACTAACAGTTATCTAGAATCAAAAGATATCCAGACCATTGCCGAACACTGTACAGCCAGTCGATCGAGGGATGAAGTTTATAACCAATATCGTTCACTGGCCAGACGTTAAATTGTCCCCTGATCCGTTGTCTCAGTTTTTCTTCGACTTGGAAACCATTTCCTCGGTATCCTTTCCCTCGTGGGTGCCATCAGTTTCCTCCTGATCTCCGTCTGCGCTGTGTCCATCACCCTGGCCCTTGAGCTTGGTAGCAAGACCAGTAGCGCCGACAACAGCTCCAGCGGCCTGAACAACACCGTTAACAACAGCAAGGCCGGCGCCTCCAGCACCAGCACTCTGAAGAGTGGCGAAGGCACTGCCAGCTGCGACACTACCGATGCCGCTCTGGATACCAGCGGCAGCCGAGCCTAAGATATGAGTTAGAGTGTAAATCAGATATAAGAACAGCTAGACTAACCGGCAGCTACGCCGCCTACGCCGAAGCCTGCCGCGATTAACGCTGGCCCAACGACAATAGCAGGCGCTACAACCAGTGCTGTTCCAGTAACTATCATGGCTGTTGAGGTCATATTCTGCAGAAGTTGCATTTTCCGAGTTTGGAGACTACATCTTATGGTTAGCAGGCGTCTTGAGTCGGTTGTGGTGTCTCACTCACAAGGTGGAAAGAAGATAAGTAGTCTATAGTCCAAGGTCTGTCAGTGTTGGGTTCTTCTGACTCTTAGGGTGAGAAAAGAAAAAGAATCAGAAATTAAGGCAGTGGAGGAATATTACTATAGACAATAACCAGCTGGCAGGCAACTGCACTGTTGGTTCATTCACTGCCATCGAGTTTGGTAGCCCAATCCACGGCCTACCTGAGGCTGTGCAAATAACAAAGGCCAAGTGAATGCGGCCTCAGGTAAGTAAGTTTCTTTACAACCAACGTAAAGCAATTAATTCAAGATGCTCTCTTATTGGTGGTATGTCCAACTCGGACAAGGAGCACGGCTGGCCCATCAGCTGGAATAAGGAACCACCGATTCAGCCTTTCAATACGTGACATAGCTGAGAAAATGAACTGAAACATGTCGACTACTCATCCTAAATCATGAACGGTCTCTAATGGTTCCGAGGTCTTAAAGAATAAAACACCGCCTCAGTTTGCAAAACCTGTTCCTCTTAGTCAAGCATTCACAGACACTTATCAAGCTGTTTTAGAATATTGTATTCCTAATTTAGGGCATTTTAGAAGATCTTATTCTTAATTCAGAGCATGTAAGAGATGTGATAAGTGCTGTGTACTCACAAGGCTATACCTTTACTTCTTTATCCTGGTTCAGCCCTGAGTTATCCTCTTGACCACTGCCATCCGCCTTTGAGCTATTTGCATTATCTAAACATTCAGATTGACAATGCTTGATATTATGTTTCCACTTGGAAAATATAGAGCCAAGGCCGACTCCAACACCAGTGCCTTGTACAAACCCATGAATGACGGCGGTTCCAAAGCCGCCAGTTGGTCTCATACTAACTATCCTTGCCATCTCAAACAGAGCATGTATACTTGACATTGCGAAAAATGAAGAAAGCCGGTTTCTCGAGGGAATGTCAAGTTCCATGCTGATCGCAGAAAGTCCCTCCGTAACACACCAAGGCAGCTCTAAGGAATTCTGAAAACTCGCTTCTAAATAAAGCATTATCCGTCAGACTCCGGGCCCAAGGCGAAAGAAAACCTAAGTGATATGTGATTAGTAGATTCCGTAGTACAGGGCACAAGTTTCTACTAACTTTTGAATAAATCAGTGGTAATCAAGCCACTAGAGTGCATGGCCTTCAGCAGAGGCCAAATTTGCGCTGGAAGCGCTGGCATGTTGTCCATAGTCCAGACTCAGAGGTTGACGAAAACTTGGTATATGGGACGGCGTTATGGTATGGATAGTGCCTTGAACTAAGGCTTGCTTCTTCTGGGTCGATAGTTGTTCCTGTGTGGATGATAGAAGATGGAGAAGAGAGGATAGACCTGAGATGGTGGGAAGTTGAATAAGGGGCAGCAGTTCAAGGCAACTTTCGAATAGACGCCTGCTATAATACCTCGCTGCCTCACCTTAGAAATGCACCTCGTTACGATAGCTTCCCGTCTGTTTGTTGCAAACAAATTTCAACATGCAGTTGCCCATGTAATGCACTTCTTTCTTCTCACTTGTGCTTCTTGATCCACGGCAATAAACATAATAACAAAGAACCAAACAACACAATTTTCTATCTTGGGCTCGCGTGTAACCTTCTAAAGAGGCCACTGATGGACTTACAGCACTCCCTATGGCAGCTCCATCTTGGGTGACGTTGAAGATAGTTAAACCCATAGATGCTTTTGCTGACATTCCACCTTCAACCTGACTGCAGTTATGCCTAGATATGTAGTCCCTCTTTCACTCATCATGCTACACAACATGCTTCATCCGGATGTGAATGGATGAGTTTTACCTGAATCGCCCATGATTTCGGGATATACTTGAGGAAGCGCGGTTTCTCAAAGTCTTGGTACTAAAATATTGAGTACTCTATCTTGTATGCTCTTCTACATATAAACACAAGTAATATCCTTGTATTCAAAGGGCGGCAAGGCCGGCTTGTATGTAGAAGGAGACACTTGCTCCATGCAAGTTGATCGAGGGAGGCCGAATATATATGTGTTCTTCCACTGAGTTCAATAAACTGATCCTTCTTGGGTCTGCTTGCTATAGTGGCCATACTTGTATCTTTTCCGAGTATGAAGCAATCTGGAATGAATGTAGGTAAGACACAGGCATCGCAACGTAGGCAGCCATGCTGACGGTTTATCCAAGTATGTACTTTACATCACAACCTTGGGCTACAGCTCCTGTTCCAGATCTAGAAATCATCGAGACCACACCTCTTACACTTGAATCCTTTCATGTGTGTTCAGTTCCACTTCCTCATCTGCCTTGCATTTTGAACAGGATATATGGTCATGATCCAAATGATTATTGTGAGAAGCTATATCTTTTAGTCTATACTAAGCATTTCGCCCCTATACGCCATCTATATAAACTCATCGTAATCATAACTCTATCCCGCCAAAGCCTCATCTCGAGCCTTGATATCTTCCTGTTTACCTTTCTCCTCCTGTTTCTGTTCCTGTGCCTTGACCTTATCCTTCTTACTCATAGTCAAAGCTCCCTTCTTGAACGCCTCGTTTGGTAGAGGTCGAATAATCGGTTGAACCACCCACCAAGGTCTTCGGCACCGCCTTTGTGTGCCTACTGAGCTCTCAGTCTCGGGAGGGTCCTCCTCACCCTCGGCCAATGGTGCCTCCGCATCACTCTCACCGTTGGTGCGCTCGTACTCAATGAGGCCTTCTGCAACCTTGCGCTCCACGGCAGACAGGACGCGCTCGTAGGCTTCCATGTCGCCTGCTCGGCTCTTGGCCAGCATGTCTCGCACGTCGGTGTGCTTGGAGACAAAGTGTCGCAGTAGATGGAAAAGGTGAGGTTGCATGGCTGACATGTTGGGGCCCTGTTCTCCCTTCTTGCCTAAATCCTTTCTTCGTTTCTTAGACGGTGGCTCATCCTCAACTGTCTCGCTCTCGTTCATCCATTCAGTATCGTCACCAGGCATGAAGAGTGGTCGGCGCTCGATGTGCTTCTCTCCAAAAACGTGTTCGTGGAGAATGTCCATATATCGCCTGAACACAGCATCAACTCTGTAACCCCCTTTTCCATCTTTTCCTCTCCAGTATTCTCGTCCCTCCTCTCCGACGGGTGGTGGCTTTGAGAAGATAGCTGGATCGCTCAGGTTGCCCTCGGCGCTCATCACGCCATCAGCTCCTGTAGCCTCGAGGCACTTCTCGATATCTCCCTCCTGAAGGATGTTTCCATTCGCGAAGATGACTGTTTCCTTGGGTAGGCTGTCTCTCAAAAACCGAATCATCTTCCACTCAGCCAGGCCTGTTAAATGTCCCTTCTGCTCCCTTCGTCGGCCGTGGACAGTGAGGATGGATGCGCCAGCCTTGAGGACATTCTGCGCGTACGCCAGGGTCTCCTCCTTCGTGTCCAGAATTCGAATCTTGGCTGTCACGGGCACAGGCAGCTCCTTGTGCAAAATGTTGATCAAGCGGAAGATAAGGTCCTGGTCTTCCTGGAGGAAAGCACCATACTTTCCCTTTCGCGCGATGCCTTGAGGACATCCGAGATTCAAGTCAACAGCATCACAGTAAGGGGCGACTTGCTTAGCGGCAGAAAGGAGCGCTTCGGGGTCGTTGGCGCAGAACTGGACGAATAGCGGTCGGTCGATAGAAGGGTTTCCGTCAAGCCAGGGAGTTTCGCCGTCAGGCTTAAGCGATTGGAAGTGCGCCTTGCGATACTTCTCGTCCTGCGAAAAGAGTCGAGCGTGGAGCATGGGTGTATAGGCAAGAAGACTCTTTTGTTCAGTGGGTGAAATGAAACTTCGAGTCAACATGCGCCAGGCCTGAGTTGTCAGTCAATTCACACATTACCAGGTCAAGCAATAACTTACAAATTCAGACTGATCAACCATCGGCGCAACGATAAACTTGGGGCTTCCGATAGACTCGTAGAATGCTCGTCCTTGCAGCTTGGTAGGGCGCTCCCCCGCGCTGGTGGGGTTCTCTTCTGTGGTCGTCATTGTAGACACGCGCTGTGCGGAACAGACAAATCGGGGGCTTGAAATAGAAAGATGTAGATATCCCGGACTCTTTAAGAGCCAGGCTCGTCGTGTTAATCGATCCAGAGTGTTTAACGAGACGTGTCGCAAACGGGTTTAGAGAGAGTGCTCACAAGCTTTGTATGACTACCAAAATATTTTTTTCCCAATGTTTTACCTCCACTCCGTGTAATGTTGCGGCCCGGATGTGGGGGTGGGGGAATGGTTGTGGCTGAAGAGATCGCGGGGACCTTTGAGGCTTAAGCCTTATTTCCGAGAGATCCAACGGGTGGGTACAGAGTACAGGTACATGTACGGATACAGGTACCGTTGTCTTCTTCTCAGGTATCTCCAATAGCGGGTCACCCCTCTTTAGAGGTGCCAAGCAACCACATACACCACAAATCATGTACAGTACACAAGTACCCTTCCCTTATCTGTAAATTGATTCGATCCCCTGAATCAAATGAAGATCAAACAAAATCTGAAGTGTACGCGCAATCGAGATTAATGATCATGTTATTGTTAATAAGCCCCTGATGCCTGCATCGCGAAAGCCAGCTCAGAATAAACCTGAGCACTTATACTGATGAGCTCAAAACAAGTTAAAGTATTGTCTCAAACATTCACAGGGCGACATAAAATGTTCCGGCCAGTCAATGAAAAAACTTAATGATGTATCCATTCCATTGATTTTTTTTGTTCATGTCGACAAGACTAGCAAATGATGTTCTGTGAATTAACGCGGTGTCCCCGTTTCAATGGTTACACTGCTGCAAGCCCAGAAATATGTATGTATGTAATTTCCATTACGCTCCATTCCTCGTCGGTCCCAGATGAAAAGAAAAGAGAGATGAAGAAAAGCAAAATTAAAGAAATGTATGACTCTTTGGTCTAAATTCCACATGACATGTAGAGACTGGTTAGAGTGATCAACACCATTAACACCGTACAATGCTGTCCCAAACGCCCAAGCGGTTAATATGGTTGCTTGCAATACAAGATTCCGGCTTGATCTCCGGTATCAGTCAAGGAAACAAAACACTGCGCTAACAAGCTTCGCTCCTCGTGGTGGGCATTGCCATCATCAGAAAAAGTGCGTGTAAATCTTCGAGTTTTCGTGAACCTCCATTTCCTATAACCTGTTAGTAACTGATGTGCCATTGGAATTCTCCATCTCAAAACGTACCATCTTGAAGGTGTTCAGCTCCTCCTTGATCTGCTGCGCAAGCATGGGAGTCAATCGGTTGCAGGTAGCAATCTCACCGCGACGATCGTACTCCTGACTAGGCCAAGTATCGTGGAAGACAATACGAGGCGAGAAAGTAGCGTTGCGCTTGGTAGATCCGTGGGGAGTGTTTGGTGCGCTCTTGCTATCCTGTCGTAGCCTCAAAGCGGACATGAAGTAGTCTTCGCTGCCAATAGCAATCGAGCCTGTTCGGCGATGGCCCTGAGACTCGTCGTTGGGAGTGCTAGGGGCACTGGAGTTCGGGGAATCGGTGACAGCAGGAACGCTGGGGAGATCAAGGCCAGGAGAGGAATCAGCAGGGCGGATAGAAGGGCTGGCCGAGCCAGGGCCTACAGATTGTTAGCAGGAGAATTTGTAATAAAACTTTCAGACTTACGCTTCAGAATTCCCTTGCGGACGGCAGCAAGCACCTCCGCACGTTCCCTGTCGCCTCCGACAATACTCTTACGCGAGTTCGAGTTGTCCGTTCCAGAGCTCCCAAGACGCTCAGCAATCTCAGCGCCCGGATTGGTATCGATCGAATTGCGTTCAAGATGGGGGAAGGTATCTGTCTGTCTGGGATCGGCCGACACGTTAACTCGTTGAGTCTCAGCCTCGACAGTGACCATCGATACAGCAGCTTGGCTGGCCTCGGGCTTTACAGGTCCATCAGCAGGAGCAACTCCAATCACTGACTTGGGTCGGAAAATCCCAACAAAAGATCGACCACCCTTCTTCATACCTCGGCCCATCTTTCGAATCATGATGGAAGCCGACGACGCTGTCGAAGAGATGGAGAGGTTATCGGTTGAGCCACCAAAGAATCGGCCACCATAGATACTGTGTCCGAGGCCTGCAGCCTCCTGCGCTTCCGCGATACGTGCTTGTTCGGCATCGTAGGCTTCGTCGGCCGTTGGGTCCTTGTGGAGTTTGGAGGGTTCTGTCTTATCAGCTCCCTCACCCTCATCAGCATTGCGAAATTCGGCTGCGCTTCCAAATGAAAATGCGCGTCGCAGTCTGGAGGTCTTGCTCTTGGATTTGCGTCCTTTATCCTTGATAGCAGCAAGCTGTTTAGCCGCGGGTGACTCTACTCTACCCGCACCTGATGCATTGGAAGATCCGTCTTCGGCGACCTCGCTAGCCATGGTAGCTGGTCTAGAGAGAGGTGAAGGGTTTGTAGTGCGTTTAATCGCATCGGAAGATGATCCTCGAGGTGGGATGTTGACCTTGGCGTGATCTTGCTTAGAAGTGATCTCGCTGTTTGCCTGGGAAGAGGGGTTTCCAGTGGGGGCAGACACATTACGGTTGGCAGACTGCAGAACATCCCTGTTAGCATTCAAGTTTTACCACCCATTGCTAATTGGATAGTGTTTCAAGGATCGTCAACTTACCGAGGATGGTCGAGAGTGACTGCTGCGGCTGGAATTTACACTCTCAGAACTTCCGTTCCGCGAGTGTGCGGCAGCGTTAGTTACAACACGCAGTGTTTGAGAATTTCCGTCTGCTTTGCTCTTGTCATGCGTAGCAGGCTTCGACAGGTCAGAGTCGGCACGAAGACTTCGACGGCGGGATCGGTTTGAATCATCCATGGGAGATTGGAGAAGTTGCATATCATCCATAGATGTGCCAGGCATAGCATTATAGAAGCTGTTCGGTCTGTTTGGAATCGCCGAGCGGGCAGGATTGGGGCCATTATAGAGTTGAGTTGCAGTGGGCATTCCATTCACTGGGACAGCTGTGCTCTGAGACCGCCCGTGCTGGTTTTGTTGAGGAGTAAGTGACCGTCTATACCTGTCGGGTGCAGCTTTGCTTGAAGAAGTTGGAGAGGCTGGTTGTGTAGGGCTAGCAAGGAAGGCAGAATGAGGTCGAGGAGCAGGCACAATGTTTCGTCGCTGAGGAATGGCAGAATCATCACGAGCACCCGTTTGGCCAACGCCCATGGCATTGTATTGCACGTTGGTAGCTGAGGAGCTAAACTGGCGACCGCCGTAGTTGGCGTTGTGGTTATAGCTCCGCGTCGGTTGACCTTGCGGTTGCCAAGATTGTGTATGGTTCAGGGTCGGTGTGCTAGTGAAAGCGTATTGCTGGACAGGAGTTGAACTACCCCGGTAGCCAGTAGGAGAGGGAACAGCATATCTTGGGGCTTGAGCCGCTGCCGCATACTGATGGCCAGCCTGGCCTTGGTTATTGGGTATCATGCTTGTTGAAGAAGACGGTCGGGTCTGGAGCATTGTAACCGTTGCAGTTTGCTGGGGAAAGGTCTGAACCAGAGCAGCCATAGTTTGCGTTGACGTATAACGAGCAGTAAAGCAGCCGTCAACAACAAGCGTGACAACGAAAGTGCCTGTTGAATACCTTCGGTCTTAATTCGAAGGGATCGGACGAGGTCGGTTCGAGATTGCAGTATGTTTGCACTTAACAGAAGAGCAACTGGCCAAGGTTCATGTTAGCACGGTTTCCATTAGACGCGGCCTGCAAAGACCAAAGAAAGGTTGAACAATCCGGATATCCCTTCTTGGGTTGTCTTCCCGCAGAGAGCCGGGAGAGATTTGCGTAACCACCTACATAATTTTTTTTCCTGTTATATCTTTATGACAAACGAAAGAAGATGAGGAGGCTGTGATTAAGGACGCCAGCGACCAGAAACAAAGGGAATTGATCGTGCTGAGGAAGCAGCTCACTATTACCGTGAGCAGACTTTGACTCTGCTACGAGACGAGATATGCTAATGGAGATCAAGAGTCGTGACAGACAGCTTGAATCTCGACCTAGTTGTAACGGAACATGAGAGGGTCGTCGACAGTTCGGGGCAATGGAACGGTGAAGTAGACGAGTGAGGCGAGGAAACAAAGTATTACGGAGTTGGCTCGCGAGATGAGGGTTATGATCGACAGGGCAGACAAGATTTCCAGTGGTCGAGAATCGTCACAGGGGTCTGGAGAGAGCAGAAGCGAATGGCTAAGCAAATGCAACTGCGGATAGAACGCTACAAGTGTCGAGGTCTGAGGCCAAACGATCACAGGAGACGATGGATGTAGAATGTGCAAGATCGAAAGATCGAAGGCGTTCGAAGGGTTCTGGGAGATTCGGGGCAAGCGACGGCCGAGAGAAAGGGGTACGGCAATCTGGAGAAAGTCGAGCCGGGGAGACGAGGGGCAGAGAAGGCCAAAATGGCGATGGTTTACGGTGATGGCGATAATGAGGAGGAGAATAGAAAGGAAAAGGAAGAAAAGACACCTGAACAAGGAGAAATAACGAGACGATGAGATGAGATGGTGAAGAAGTCAATCTGTTGTTCAGAAAGTGAGGTGAGGTGATTGAGAAACCTCAAGAGTCCAGGTGGGTACGTAACTCGTGTTATCCACACGCTAATAACGCATGGGATGGTCCTAGTCGGACTTGCAGAAAAGGGACCCCGTGGTGCAGAAGCTCGCTACAATGGACGGGCTGCCAAAGTTTGTTTTCTACAGGGCATAGACAGCAGTAGAGTCCCTATAATTTAGCGGTCCTAGACCCAAATTCCGGGTACACTCTCACCCCAACGCGGCCCATCGTGGAAGTGATCTCGGGCATGCAACCCTTTCGACATGAACGTGACAGCAGTGTGGTTGCAATCTAACGCCTATTCAGAAAATAGCCTCGAATGAGGATTGATCGCTAGGGAGGAAGAGGCAAGTGACAGCCGCGATTCATCTATCTCACTCAAACATCCATCGGCTCTTGGATCGTCTTCAGCTTGATCACGACAATAATAACACAACCTCGCGCGTTCAAAGACAACGTATCAGGCTGGTAACCGTACCGTAGTCCTGGAGATACATAAAGTATTGTCAGCATGCAGGGGACAAGGGGCAAGACGTCGTAAGCCAATTCTCTCCGTCCGTCTGGTCTGGTCTGGTTGCTGTTGGCATCTCGAGATGGTCGATATTCACACATGCCTCTCATGCACCCGCCCTCGTCCTAAACACGAGGTGGTCGTGGAGCCATCCCAGGGATTCCCCAAGTGAAAATCCCACAACTCCCAGGAGACTTGAGCGGGTCTTGTCAATGCCAGAAGGGCCAGTACGTTCACCATTGGTCACCGCTACACTGAGCTAGCAGGGAGCCTGGTTCGGTAGAATGACCACGTCGAGAGTCTCTCCTCTCTCGCTCTGTTTCTGTTGTGCTTTCCAGGCTGTCGCGAGAGAGGCAGAGAGCATTGATCCAGGAACAAACTCCTGTCCGTGCTAGTTTGATGGCTTTCGCCTGTGCTTCCTCTGCTGCATTGCCCAGTAACCAGCTGACGGGACCGGGAAGGGCTCAAACATTGGTGCTGTCTCTATGCGAGGCTATATTGGTGCTTGAGATGAAGTCCCTGGATTTCTTTCCTTTCCGTCCCGTCGTCGCTTGTCGGCGGTCCTATAGCTGTTGCCGTCTGAACTGGGAGACCGAAACGGATTTCGGGGTCTTGAGGAAAAAAAACCACCTCACAACAGACAGCGACTACGGGATACATACTCAGGGGTATGAACGTTTTCCGGCCGCTGCACAAAATACTTGCGTGTACAGTACAGTACAAGACGTACATACACTACCATGAATTGGATCAAAGCAAGGGACATTCAGGGGATAAGCCTGGCTTAGTAACTGATCCACGTCAGACGTGCCAATCACCAATGAGCATCATAGACGTTGAGAGGATCAACACTGAGATACGATTGATTTTCACGCTTTAACGTCCCCCACCCAAAGA
>JAAQPG010000398.1:0-31532 GCA_013186905.1 Fusarium udum | reverse complement strand
CGAATTAGCTGACCATCACATCAAGGTTGCTACACATGCGATAGGTCTGTAGCATGCTAAAACAATTTCTTCATCAGTGGAATGTGCAAACCCAATGCAGCGGTATCTCAACATTTTTCTTATGAAGAAGCTTTGATGGTTCTGTCAAACAGGGATGACAAAGTCAGAAATTTACCGGCGAAAGACAAACAGAAACATCTGCCAACTATGATCAATGGGGTCTTACTGTGGCCTCATTTAGTTCCTAGAAATTAGCACTTCAGATCCTCAAATGTTCTTACGTATCGCTGTGATGCAACTCTACTGGGTACCTGAAAGCGAAGAGAAGGTAAAGGTGCTGTATGTTTTAATGAACACGATACGAGGAACAGCAACCGAGATCACATAAGGTAACGGTTTTCTAGACACAGCATTCACATAAACTAGAAACATCTATCGCATTCATTACATTTATCAGCACATCATGTACGTTTTTTATTTTAAAGTTTTTTTTGTATTTTGTTGTTTTCTAGGTCAAGATATCTTCCCTCCGCTGCCAATGCCTTTTTTTTAGTGTCGTTTTTTTTTTTGCCAGGTTTTTCGTTTTTCGTCTTTTTTTGTTGTTTTCATTTTTATTGTAGCCACTGATTGTTCATGCCTGCATTTGTATCAGGTCTTCTCCGATGGCACACCAATCTCTGTTGATGGCTGTTGTGTTTGTTTCTTTTTTTTTGGTCGGGTTTTGTAGTTTTCATTTGTTTTTGTGCTTTTTCTTCGTTTTCTTGTATCAACTCGTCATTCGTGCTTGCATTCCTATCAGGTCGTTGCCCAAGGCTCAAGCAGTCTTTGGTTCTTGATACAGTGCTGTGATCATATGCTGATAGCATACTGGCTATTTGTATTTAGTTGAATGGTGGGTTGGGTTCGGGCCACCCGAGGTCATTGTGAAGGGCATGGAGGTACATCCGGTACTCGTACTGGCAAGCACTGCATTCGGCCCAAGGTCGATCCTGGGTGGCGTGCCGGACGTCAAGATTAGGATGGTAAGGACCTGTTGGCCGCATATGACACTTGCTGCGGGTTTCCCGTGTTGCAACAGACTTGCCGCAGCGCTTGCAGTAGTGGGTGGTTATATTGAGGAAACACATCGTTTCAGAGGGAAGGGGGGGTATTGTGGTGAAGATGGAATAGTGGTAGTTGGAGATGATGTTGTGGTTGATAGATGTCTTGAGTGTTGGTTAATGAGAAGGAAAGAAAAGAAAGAAGAATTCTGGAGGTGCGGAATCGAATATAAGGGAGGCATTTCGAGCTGCCACTGTCAACTGAAGATGGGTATACCACTGGCAGAGGAGACTGTGACTGCGATCCTGACAATATCAAGAGACTACCAGTGTCACACAGCCGCGGAGACCATAGAGAAGAACAATGATCAACGTGAGCATGAGTAGGATGACAGCACCGGCCACCACTGCGTGTACGGGCAAACCTCGACAGCTGGGCATGGCCTTCGGTTGCTAATGGGTGCAGTCATCAAGGTTGCCAATACATATACTGGCCAGTCATTGAGCAACCTTCTATAATGCTTCGCGACTCTCTCAAGTATCATGAAAGTAACGAAAAAGGGGTCTACTACTGACTGCCAGGTTATTTCTGTTTGATGGCACCTGCAATAGACCACTACAAAGCTCAGACGACACTCACCTCTTCTACGCTCTCCTGAGTAAGGTAGCTTACCATTCTTTGATCGAAGATGAGTTGAGTTCACTTTGAACAAGAGAGTTAGTTGCCTTGAAGATATTGTTTTGAAGATACTCGTGCGACATCAGCGAACACGGTTCCAGATGAACAGCTGCAGGTCAGTGAAACCACCAGCAAATCGGTTGTTTGACAAGTCATCTATTGAAGGTTTGAGGTTTGACAAAGGTGACGTGAATCATCAGTCTGCAGTGATTCGTGTCTTTGATCGGACGTGCTTCATGCCTATCACCTCCCACGTCAGCTTTTCCGACACTGAGCCGCGCATTGTCGCGACACTTGCTGTTATTAACAGCGAAAGCAGTCTGTCTGCAACTGAGCTTTCTCCTGTCGCTTGAGAATGTAATGACTGATCAACAAGTGAGTTGGCTCTCTGTGTATCACATTCAAGGAGCAAAGTGCCTATATAAAGTTCCATCGCTCCCAAAATATTCCTCCCCCAAGAAAACCCCAACTACTCTCACATACATCTCAATCTTCTACAATTTCAAACTCATAACACCTCCAACAACTGCGTTCTACAACATGTCTCAACCTCAACCCCAGCCCCGTCCCAAGCCGAGACCGCGACCTCCTCTGGCTCCGGATCGTTCTGCGTCCCAGCTGAGGCCCTACGCCTAACCTAAAACTCGACCTTTACTTTTGCCCAAGCCACAAGGCGATCGAATGCCGATGTGACCGGCAGGATAGCAACAGGCCGGAGGACGGTGGAGAATGCAGTGACTGTAGGAGGGAAACTCTACGGTCTGGTCATCTTGGGAACCTCCATAGTTAGGAAATAAGAATGTTCCCCCATTGAAAGCTCAAGTTTCTCAAGTGCATGAATGTGTGTTTAACGATGACGATGTTCTGAAAATAGAGTGATCCAGATCAAGCTTTCTTAATTGTGAGATACAAACGTAATCTCTTCCAAAGTTTGCAATCATCGCTGAGCGTCGTGTAAACACGCAGACAACACTCGTCGCTCTGATCGTGAAAAAATGCTGGAGTCAAATAGGGCGGAAGACATTCGACCAATCAGATCGCGCCTCGATGGCTCAGTGGTAGAGTGTTGTACAGAAAAATATAAGCCCTGTTGCCTTAGGCCCTTAGTGTAGGGACCTTACATTTTGTGGGTTTTTAGCATAGTGGTTTAGTTCAATAGTTATAAGCCTGGGAGGCTAGCTATAGCAGCAAAGCCTAAAACTTCTAAAATTGCATAGAGATTACTATTTAAACCCTAATAGATATATAAAAAGAGTAAAATAGGTACTTAACAGGCTAGAATAATATTTTATCTAGAAGATTCTGTATAAAATGGGGGGTATATTATATAGAAAAATATAAGCCCTGTTGCCTTAGGCCCCTAGTGTAGGGACCTTACATTTTGTGGGTTTTTGGCACAGTGGTTTAGTTCAACATAGAGCGTGTCACTAGTAATGACAAGGTCCACGGTTCGATCCCGTGTCGAGGCAAATGAGTATCACCTCATGAAGCATTCCTTTTTGCATATTTTTACAACTCTTAACTTTACTGCCGATAACTTGTATAAACAAGGCTGCAACTACAAAGCTACCTCCATCCTCCCTTCATCTCAGGTAATCTCGAATAACATCCTCAGGTACATCCTTTCCCAGGTAATTCGGCACCCTCTCATACATCTCCCACGCACTCCTCTTCATAAAATTCGTCTGCTCCCTAACCCAACCCTCAAACTCACTCCTCTCAACCATCTCACCCCGCTTCTCCTTCTCAATCAGTGTCTCTAAAACAGCATCGATCCGCCCCCTCAACCTCAGCAACTTCTCCTGCAAGAAAATATTACAAAACGTTGGAATATGATCATTTCCTAAATCTACACTTCGAAGCGACGTGTACTGATCATCCAAGTTGGGATCCGCAAACGCATAGCTACTAACCATGCTCAGTCTCTCAGGTACATTCGTCGCGCGCAAAGCAGCATGCTCAGTGCATCCACCCTGCATGATGACAGCGCCGCCGACAGTTGGACTCTTCACCTTTACGATGGAACCGTCTCCTGTGCGTATAGCTGTTTCGCCGCCTTGCATGCTTCTTGTGTCGCTGAGCATGACGACGCATACGACGGGGACTTGGTCTTTGTGCCAGGCATCAATTGGTATATCGTCGTAGCTCGACTTTTGCATCTCTTGAGGTGAGAGCGGGGCCGAGGGTATTTCGGTGAGTTTGTAGACGCCGGGGAGACCTTCGGGGCCGAGTTGGATGTTTACGAGTCCGAGATCAGCTTCGCGTCGCAAGAGACGGAGGCCGAAGCCAGCTGCGTGATCGATGGCAGCTTGCGTCGCGGGATGTTGCCACGCTTGGAGGGTGAATTTTGCAGTCTTTCCCAATCATTTTAGTTTCATTATCGCCATAGTGATGTTGAACTCACCTTTTCATGACCCGCGATGTAAGCAGGCGCCCGATCCCATGAACGGAGATACTTGTCGAGAATCGGTTTACTCAGCATCTCCCGACGGAGCATGCGTACACCTTCTTCCGAGAAGAGTTGGAAAGGTTCCGTGACACAGAGATCAGGCGCATTCTCTGGCTGCGGCAGACCAAGGTCCTGGAAGGTATGGCGTCGAGTAGGGGGCTGGAAGGCGAGGTGGATGGCGGGATCAAAGTCCGGAAGGTCGAGGTCGTTAAGAGCGGTGAGGGATGGAGGGGAAATGGTCGCCGGGGCCGGAGCTACCTTTGCAGACATGTTGTAAGATATCTAGAGCTAATAAGTTGTAGTTTAAGTTGGGTTTGTTAATTCTGAAGCAAGAAATTGACACTGCGAAATTGCAAATCCAACAACATTGTTGCAGACAACGCAGGACCATTTGAGCCTTTTTATCATTATTACCAACCTCTTGAATGACTCTTTATCGGCGTCACTTGCTGAAGGGGGGAGGGGCGTTATGTTAGTCTCTTCTTATAACATTTCCTATTCTGGTAATGGTATCCTGACTACATCGCTGAGCTTATCATCTCACGCTTCGTGTCAGATAAGACACCAAAAATAGGCCCGGCAATTGAAACGCCACTACGTCCTTATCACGCCCACTTCTCCACACTTTCCCCACATACCATGACTTTGCAAATATCTGGAGGCAGCTTGGCATCTTGCTACATGCGGACTGAGGAAACTCGATGTTGAGAGCACGTGACATGTGGATGGTGAAGTCGTGGTCATCAATCCATCAAGATCCTACGGTGATTACCTCCTTTGATCATCTTGAGAGCAGCTGACATCAGAATAAGTATATAAGCTGATTGACATCGCTGACTCTTGTAAGATTGAGACCTCTCTAAACAATACGATGGCGGCAAAAAGTATTTAGCCGAACGTGCACTTGACAGGATCACTAGGCGAAGGTGACTTGAGAAAGTATAGTAAAGCCTTTTTATTCTGTAGTGTACTACATACAGACTATTATTTCATGCTGCATAGATACTAAGTGACCAATCACTACCAAGGGGAAGGCGCCTACACCCGATACTCATGTAGAGCATTTACCAATTTGCAACCGACAAAACCACATGCATTTCTTTCCACTGCGCCCTAACCGTCTGTCCATGCCTTAATTCGACTGAAAGACCCCTCAATCATCAGTGAGAGGCTCCAGACCTTCGGGTCCATAAAGGAATTTGTCAAACGACGGGGGGAACAACTGCACTGCTGTAGTAACGTTGTCCAAGAAAAATGCCACCGCATCGAAGAATCTGATTACTCTATCACAGGCATTTCTGATACGAGTAAAGATAGAGGAAATGCACTGAATTAAATATTGAAGGACCGGAATGATCATAACGATGATGCAGAGAATCGTAGCATTGGCGAGGACCGAAAGGTAAACAGCGATGACGACAAGGCCTGAGAGGCAGACGCAGCTCGCAGCGGCGACAACGAATGAAGTCCCGACGGCAATAGAATAGAAGATAATGTCGTTGATCTCGAAGAGGTGGTGGATCTGGTGGAGGGTGAATGCGATGATCCACAGGAGGGAGACGATGAGGACCAACTTGATGGTGCCGGGGTCAATGAGATTGGCCATGTTGACGTCGGGTCAAGGCGCGGAAAGGGGATGGAAGAGCGCAGTGGTTTGTGCTGTAGTAGGTGCTGATGAGTGATGGGGGTTGCCCGAAAGTGATGTTGCGATGGAGAGATGTGTGTTGGAAGAGGAAGAGATAGCCAGGGGTCGGGAGAAGTTGGATGAATCTTTGAGGTTCACAAGCATGGTTGCTGTTCTGCGCGACTGCCTTTCAGATACCGGAACCTTGGTGACTTGATATGTTGAATTGACAGTGGCACTCGCTGGCGGTCTGAACTCCGACCAGTAAAGGATTATTAAGATTCACTGCTATATTTATCTCTAATGGCAGTTCACACTGGGAATTCAAAATGGGGGTCACTGCGATTGCCATAAAGACCCAGTGACAACGAGAGTCGATTTGCACATCCGAGTTGTTCATGATTACCAGAGACGGTAGGGTGGTTGACGCTGCAGCTCGGAAACAGATGGACTCATATCCTAATGCAGTATTCTGTACCTAGACTGTCATCATGTTTACTGACATTGAAAGAACAGTTGATCGGTTCAAACTGAACAGCTGCCTTCTCTGAACACTATGCGCAAACGTCTAACCATGTCCCACAACCTCGTTTCTTGTTGCATTCTCACTCTGGGCAATTAATACTATCGTTTCCGACTCACTAAAAGCAGACAGGCAAACGCGCCAAGACCATCTCCCAGTAACTATCAGCGAAAGCGCCAAGCATATCGGGATGCTGTAGTCCATTCTACATCGCCCGAAATAAACTCTCCCCTAGCCTCCTCCCTTCCATTGAAACGAGCAAACGGGTATTCAGCATGAGCAATCTCACGCATCCACCAACCCAGCACCTCTCGGTTGTGAGAAACTACGGCTTTTCTGGCGAGGCTCTGTACTTTAAGTCTATAGACTTCCTTCCAAGGCTTTTTCTGGAATGTTAATCCCCGATGCTTCGCAACAGGATATGGAAAGGCCAAATTCTCTGCCGCCGTGTATGATGCCTGCCTTCGGACGTTGAATCTGAAGAAACCAGTGGCGTAAGCCAGGGGAGAAATTGTGGCGAAAATTCTGCTGCACCCCGATTCCTCACAGTCGTGAGCAATATCACCTCCTGGTAGACTAATCAGCATGTTTAGCTTTTAGATCAGGACAGTGGAGAATGTACCGTGCTCATAGCCAATCATGATTTCCATGTCAGGCGGCTTATACGTAAAGATCGGCCGGCGACCATCTGAGTTGATGGAGTTGATTTGTTCCAAGATATTGATTTCATACAGAGTCTCTGGGGAGACATCACTAAGTGCTTGTAGTAGAAAGTTGATTTGCTCGCGAGCCGTTCGGGCCAAGCCGTCCAAATCAGACATAGGATGAGGAGGCAAAACCGGGGTAGTCTGCACCCTATTGCTGGAAGAGGCTTCATCGGTGCCATTGCTATCGTCAGACTTCATCTTTTTTGCTTCATGATCCAGCTCAGATCCTCGACGTTTCATGCACATGGTGGAAGGAATTTGAAGACGGTGGGAAGATTAAGGGCAAATGGAGACTTTAATTGTGAGATTGAAGAGAAGAGACTAAGTGTAAGAGTTGAAAAAGATGGAAGGAGTTTATACCATTTTGATTTGACCTGATGCATTGAATATGAGATGGGAGTTGTTAATGAGAGCGTTAAACAAAGACAAAGCCCGACATGCACATTGCAGATTGTCAAACTTTGGAACCTACAATGCATATTAACAAAGCTGGCATTGACTGATGCCTCAAATTTCATCCAATTGCACAAATGAATCCTCACTGCAAAGCATATCCAATCAGCGATATCAATTCACTTGCGTCTTCATCTTTCATGCAAGTTGCCGGTAGCTTTGCGCGTCTTGCATTCCCCGCCTCTTTAACCCAAACAGTTACACAAAGCAAACATATTCACTTGCATGCATCTCCATTATCAATACACCACAGGATTGGCCAGAATACAAGGCGACAGTAATGTAATTCAATATATCATAGAAGAAACATAAACTCAAATATTAAATTCTCTAAACTAATGAAAGAGAGACATATACATTGAATGAGAGATGCAATAGCCAGTCCGACACCCACAAATAAGACTCAAGGCTGAGATAAAAGATCCAATAAAGTTCAAAAAGTACTATACCCGGAAAACACAGCAAGAGCGTGCAAAATATCTTAGTGCAAACAGCCCCATACATGCATTCGACTCTCCAGAAACAATAATAGCAAACATACTTTATCAGGGTCAGACGAGCGTATACAGAAACATAAAATGCCGAAGCTGTGTCGCAGTACCAGAGGCTTTTGATTCCAACTGTTTTCCTCAAGAACGCTGTCTTCTTCGTGTATTGTAGCAGGCCCAGATACAAGCTTGCTAGTATAGCTAGACTGTTACGCCTTCTTAACGAGTGCACGTGTACCCGTGTCTCTTCCTCATAGGCGCTCAGGAGGCGTGGCGTTAGATTAGCAGTTTCGATGCAGCGCTGGACAGTAGTGAAATATGCGAGTTCTTCCTCGACTCCCGATCGCTCTGGGGGAGGACACTGCATATTCTAGCCATCTCTAGTTTGAGGGCTGTAGTAAGTAGCTGCCAGCCCTCAGGTTGACTAGATTCAGTATTTCTCCAGCTTTTAGGAAGCACAAAAGATATAGATGTGATTGCATACTAGACTAGAAATAAGACCGGGTTCGGATGGGGAGATGGTGGAGGAGCTCGTTTCCTGGAGAAGTTACAATGAGAGTTATTAGACATGTTGGTATTCGGTTTCAATTTCAGCGTGTCATTAGGTAAATAGCTTTAGCTGTGAAAAGATGCCTATGAAGTTGGAAAGAGACCACGAGAGGTAAGAAGTTAAGGTACTTATTGAGAAAGTTGAACATGCATGTCGGTTCATTCGCAGACGAGGTATAAAGAAGATGCAATTAGTTCAAAACACTGAAAATTGACCAAGAGCACAGTCCAGGCGAAGAAAAAAACTAACTACTACAATTAATGACTAAAGAAACTAAGAACACAAACTATAGATTGGACAACTCTACTCTCGAAACCACAGAGCTTTCTTCCACCATATTACCTCGTCGGCGACAAAAGACCTTCAGAAAACCTCTTCCCAGCATACACTAACTGTATCTACAATCTGAACCTCTAAAACGGCCCCCTGCTGCAAACATTAAGGCATTGTGCTGTTTCTCTCTCGATGGGAAGCTAACATCGAAGTCACGTCCTCCGTTGCTTCGCCCAATTTGTCGCCATAATCCCCCCATGTGGCTACGCGCAGTCTCACTGTCCGCAATCCCCAGGGCAATCGAGATCAAAGCCGACATGTCGAGGGTGTCCATAGAAGTTGGGGGCAAATCAGAAAACACCTTGGCCGTAAATTCCCGTCCTTCACGTCCATAACGCATCCAAAGCAGACGTTTAAGAAGTACCTGAAAGGCCTTAAGCTCCTCATTACGACGCTGAGTTTCTCCCAGAAGATGACCCAAAGATCGCCATACCCACGATAGCTCCGTTTCATTGTAGGGGTATTTTTCGGCTCTAAGATTGAGTTTGTGGAGGACGAGAGAAAGCTGGAGATCCAATTCAGTCCCCTTTTTGAGTGACATAAACGCCATGGTCAGGTAACGTTCGAGGTTCTGGAGAGCCTCGGGTAAGTTCATAGACAAGTTCAGGATATCTCGGATAAGTGTCCTTTGCGCTGATTGAGGAGTCTGAGGAATATTTCCAGTGACGCTCTTCTTGTTACCAAGTGCCCCGAGATATATAGATGCAGAATCGTTCGATGGTCCCCGGGCATGGTACCAATCCATGGCCAATTTCTCTATGAAAACGTCCAGAACGGTTCGGATATGCGCCTCAAAGTTCTGCTTTACAACTCTTGCAACATCCTCAATACGATAAGATGCATCTTGAATTCCACTTCTCAGCTCTTTCAACTGTGATATCAGATTATGTGCGTCGCTTTCTGTTGCCTTTCCGTATTCTTTTAGCCCCGCATTATACGCAGCTTTGTTCAGCCTATTCTTATTGAACAAGGGCATCCCTGCTTCTTCGTCCTTGTGTAAGCAGGCAAGTGCCCATCGTTCAGGAACAGCGATCCTAGACGATAAATCCCCTTTGTAGTCATCTAGACTTTCCGTGATGTCCACCAACATGCCAGGCATTGAATTGACAGTATTGGCAAGGTCAAGTATCGGACGCTGAATGGGAAATGACGGGCTATGCGAGGTGTCGGACGGAGAGAAAAGGTGCCTCCATTGAGGAATGATAAGAAGGATTGCAAGCATGGCCAGAATAGCTTGCTTCCAAGTAGAAGTCACGCTTCGGCTCTCTCGGCGCTGACCAGGTCCACGATTGTCGTGGCCTCGTGGCAAATTGAAATTACCATGGTCATTGAAATCAGTGTCATCATCATCTGGATAGAGGTCATTCTTAGCGAGAGCTTGAGACAATGCATTGACGGGGATAACAGCGTCATCGAACGTGACAATCTGGTTATATTGGAAGCGCAATGAGATGGGCTCCTCAATCTGCCAGAGACGATGAAAATAAAGCCTGATACATTGAAATGTCTGGGGAGTGACACCGACGATGACTTCGAAGAGGGTATATTCAGGCAGGTCAGGGTATATATAGATGGCCCAGGACTTGAATCATCGCAACTGGACGATGGCGCCTCAGAAGAATACTCTGAGGGTGAAGGAGACTTGGAAGCGCGAATATAGCGGCCTTGAATAACCATAGCGATGGGGTTGTTTGAGAACTGAGGTAGAGTAAAAGATGATCGTTTCAGTATGCATTGATTGACTGGGTTCTCAAGTATGCTGAAAGAGTCAGAAGGCCATGATGAGCGAAGTCGCAGAAAGTTGGGACTGGTCACACGTCTACCCGAATGACGGTTCAGAGTGAGTGGCTCGATTGCTGGACTAGCCGGGCTAATGCAGCTGTTGTTTGTCAAAAAGACCCAATGGAATCACGGTTTGAGCGATGGTGGCGCGGACAATAGGAACAGAAAGGGTTGACAATACAGCAGTGATGCTGCGCTAAGACCAATAGGGTCTAGTGTGGTCTGCTACTGGCGATCACACGAGCGATTGCTTTGTTCACCAAAAAGCCAGAGTAATTCAATCAACAGCCAAAAGAAAGAGAGAGCGGGCAAAAGGATCATGAGAAAGGTGTTTGATTTGAAATGTGATGAGTGTCCGTTGCTCTTGATAACTGTCCTACCCTACACCATCAAAAGTGCGGCCAATTCGACCTGCGCCAGCCAGCTCCGCTTTTTGACAGACACCAGCGATGTTCGCCGTTGCAGCCCGGTCAACCCCATCGCGCAATTAAAGCTTCAAGTATATATAACCTGCAAAAACAAAGGTATGTCTTGATCAACAAGGGCAAAAAACATACAACAGCGGTGATTCGCTGGTCGTCACCGACCCAACTACTGATCCGCCCCTTACAGGCTTGACTATGGGAGAGCGGATGGGATCCCGTATTTTCCTGCAGGTATGGTCGTATGTGCTTGGATGGTCCCCCAATTACAGGCTATGACCGCACTTCCTTTCGGCCATTGACCGCCCGACCAATGCCCTGCCGCAGAGGTTGTTTGCGATTCTCCCTACTGTCACCCTTACGACTAGTCCATGTTCTCTATTTATGCTTGTGGAACAACTTATACGCTGGACATCAAGGGTTTTACAGTACGTGCGTAGAGGAAAACGCCAACGCCAACGCCGTTACTTCACTCCTTCGTCGCCGCAACTGACAAGTCAGAATGGGTAAATAGTCTTCAAGGAGGCATTTGCAAACCTCGAACGAGACAAACGTCCCAACTATCTATCGTAGTTATCATCAACAATTCTCAAATAATACAGACTGTTTCTCTCATCCTCTCCCAATTGCCCTCCCCATCAAAAACCACCGGCCCAAATAGTTCATTTTCTCGCACTTCTCTATTCTCATCATTCAGATCAAAGGTAAATGTTCCAATTCGACGGAAAGTCTGAGACAGAACACAGAAGCCTTCCGATGTCAATAGATCCTCCTCTTCGGCCTCATGGGGGATAAGGATTAAGCCTTCGTAGCTCTCCCAGACGGCCTGTTCGTAGCGATCGGTTTGACACCAACCTAATTGCAGAGGAACGCAATAAACCTGAACCCACTTCGATGATGGTATTTCTTTTGGTAGATCGATAGTACAAGAGTTGGCGAATTTGTGTACCTCTTGGAGTCCTCCTGTGTGGCCTTGAGACATCTTCTTATGCTCATCGGAGGAGATGATAAGATATGCATCATCTCCTTCAGTAGATGGCTCTTCAGCTTGCGACTTCTTCATCAAGTAGCACTCCCGCAAATGGCATTCCATCTCAATGAGGCCCGACTTAATCTGCCCAGTTGTCGAAAGCGAGTACCCAGTCTGCGGCTCAACACAAACATCCACGATTCTCGCAAGTTCTGTTTTCTTTCCATTCCAGATCCACGGTATGTATTGCTCAAAAAAGTCCACTTCTCCGTCCAAAGACGCCCAGCTCCACGACGGAGCGCGATAATAATCTGGTCGGGTAGGTGATGATCCAGCCTTGGGACGCCATAAGAGGCTCTGCTGGAAATTATCATCCCGCCAGAGACCAGCGGCGTATTCCAGCTCCGGTGTACCTTTGTTTGATCCACGTCTTGCTTCACTGATTCTCTCGACGATGCCTTGTAGCGCCACCAGCATGTCGGAACTAAAAGTGAGTCGAGCTTTGGTATATCTGCTAATAAAGTCGTTCCAAAATTCCGATGGTTCTTCCTCCAACTTGGAAGCCTTCATGAGCTTTTGGCGAAGATATGATAAACTCGCACTCTCGTTCACTACAGAGCTAAACTTTGGATCCAAGCCAATCGGAAACGTCTCACTTGCTTCTGTTGTCGCACAAGACCAGACCATTTGTTTCGATCCAAAGACCAGAGTCCGCGGTGATACCAAAAGTTCCTGCAACGCCCAAGCTCGACGGCTCAAAGGACTCTCGTTTATGGTATCGAATAGTAGGCGCTCAGGTTGGTGGGGGTATATAGCCCATGGGTAACTTACCCGGTGATATACCGAGCTTTGGATGATGTTTGCGACGCATGGTCTCACTGCACGGGGATCGCGACGGCAGAATATTGAGTCTTGAACGCTTGATGCACCAGCTGCTGCGAGGGTGAGAGCCGCTGAACCGTAGATGCTGCCCATCTGAGCAGACTCCTTGATCCAGTCGGGTTTGGAGTCTTGAATAATGCAGAGCGCGTCGACCCATAGATATTCATAGCCGAGATCGCGTGTTGTGGCGATTGCATCGCGGATGGTATTTGGTAAGCTCGTTAAAGGGATTTCGTTTTGGAATGGAGTGAGGGTTGACTCTGTGAGGGTGACGGTGTTGTCGGTTCCCCAGCAGTAGCTCAGTGCAGTGTAGGATACTGCTTTTGAGGGAATTACAAGTCGGGGTTGTTGAACTTTTGACCCGATGTGGATAAGTCTCGTTGGACACCATTTTGACTCTTGTGGTTGGAATTCTTTGCAGATGGGATGGGAGCGATTGCAACCTTTGATCCACTTTCGTGCAAGCTGTAAATTCTGCTCGTTCATTGTGGAGGCATGCTTGCCAGGTATAGTCTTGATAACATGACTCGTCTCCGTTTCTATAATCAAGTTAGTCATATTCTTGGCACGCATGCACTAGTAAAATCACCTTGAAGTGGGCGGATTCGCAGATCGAACGACACGTCTTCTAACACTGAACCTTTATCCGACTTGATAGCGAGCCAGAACTCATCAGGCAGATCAATTCCCAACGCAATATCAGTAATCGCCATATTCGTCCTCTCCTCCCAACCCAGCTTCCCGCTTGGATCTCGCTCAACAGTGCGATATTTGAAGCAAAGCCGTACAACCTCATCACCGCCCAGTCTCTCAAACAATTCTTTTGAATTTTCATCAAAAGCGTGTGCGATCATGATGCAGAGATGGCACCCCGATGAACTCGTCTCTGCAAGAAAGTCTCGCTTTGTCTTTGACCATTTTGCCCAGCGCGAAATGTCGTTCAGAGCATCCCAGCTACTGGGGTAAGGATTTGGATCGTTCCTGGGCAATTGGGATCTGTGGGTTTGACATGTATATTTTGTACAGCCGACGACGGACATTGAGCATGCGTGGGTGCATGCGTCGCAGAGACGCGATCTCTCGAGTGGCGATGGCCGCATTGTGATTGACCTCGTAAGAAAATGAAATAGCTGGGGAAAAATTATGGAGAAGGGAAAAATAGGATAATGAAGTGTGATGATATATATGAGATGGTGTTTGTCACCTTTTGGTAAGGCTGACTCAAGAATTAGCTCGTATACCGTATGACTCAGACCGGCTCAACATCCCGGCCAGCTAGTCAACAAACATAGCGCGACATGACATGACGCTTTTGATTTTGTACAAATGTCAAATTGAATAAATCGGATTACTTGACAACATATCTCCCAATCGCCTTGTATATAGAAATAGTTCAATAACGAATGCCGGGCCATCGATCGCAGATCGGATAGCTCAACTCGGCTAAATACTCTCGGTCCAACTATCCACTATAGTCAAGACGCCTGTATCTCTGGATACTCTGGACATGTCCAGAACGCACAAGACCGCGACTTGTCAAGACCACCATCTACAGAAAAGGCCCACGTAGCCCGCCTGCTTTTACGACTCCCACCACAGTGACACTCAAACTGATAAACCTGATCACTCTTCTCAAAGGAGCTTCCTGGAGTCAGCGAGGGAATGCTCCACCGATAAGGCGCAAACAATGCCGACGATCGCAGAGCTTCTCGATCTGGTTGCTCAACGCAAAGCTCGGTCAATCTTGTATCCAGGCCCGAAGTGCAGTCGCACAAACTGTCGCATTTTGTAGAGCCCTTCTGCATAAGTCCATTGCTTGGATTGCGCAACGTGAGACTTTGAGCTGAGTAGAGATGCGGCTGTACACTCTTGCGACGATCAGTCGCGCTTTTACGCCTGCGTGGGAGAGACTGTGATGCGAAGTGAGGAGGCGTTCTGCCATTGAGTGCGATGACTGTAGCGCGGCGACGCTGTCTTGGGGCCATGATGCGTGGGGGACTTGGAGTCTGGGTAAAGCTGGGTATATCTGTTGGTATTTTGGGTCCCAAGGCTCGTGCAGCTGGAGCTGAGAGAAAAGAGCTCTTGGCAAGATTGAGAGGTTGAGGCACCATTGTAAAGAGTATGGCTTGTGTAATATCCTTAGGTGAGATTTTTGAGTTTGGCCGTCGAGATGGATGTTGATGAAGCGCCCCGTTATATCACTTTGGATATTAATACGCTTAGGCAGAAAACGTAGCCAATCTAAGCAAGCATTTTGTTTACTCATGCTGAGCTTAATTATGAAATTAAAGATTACAAATGAAATTCGGCGCTGGTTTATGCAATCACGAATCTTATTCCGGGATTTTCTTTTTCAAGGCTGATTTAAGACTACGCTAAGCTAGGTGCGCTTAGTCTTGCGTTTCAGAGCATTTTGAGTTGTGGCGTTTCGAACTTTGACCTGTTAGTGCGCCCGAGGAATGAAGATCAAACAAGAATGGCGTAGACCGTTCCAATGGCATGATCTATTAATAGCAAAGCTTACTTTTGGTTGACTTTTCTTGTTCTTCTAGCTGTAAGCATTACTTGGGCAATAAGACGCGATAGCCGAGATTCCCTCTACTGCTAGCGCCAGTGTACTTGGCTACGAACAATTATGACGAAGGGAAAAGCAATCTTGGTAAAGTGAAATGGGGCCCATGTAGCTATCTAGCTGAATGAATAAAATTGCTATGTACTGAGAACAATGTAGTAAAAATAACTATGTATACAATTTACCCTCTCTCCTCCCCTTATTGTTGCTCCTGTCTCTCGCTTCCACTTCGATCCTAAGATCTTCCCTCCCCAGTATCAACTCCTCATCTGACAGTGTCGCTCTTTACAAGGTGTCTGACAACAGCAAGACTCAAGAAAGACCGAACCACTTGAAGTCAAGATCCTCATGAGTAGGTACGACGTGTCCAACTCCAGCAGCAGATACAGCAACAAACTTAGTTCCGTCCCCGTAAATCATGGTAGTATATCCAGACTGAGGAGTGTTAGTCTCATTGCGACTGAACGAAACGCCCTGAATCGTCGACCACTCCTTGATCTGCTCAAGAAGATTCCGGTAATAAACCAGATTATCCGCAGTGCCGTGCCAGGTCTTGAATCGCGGGTATGCCCCGCTGTAACCAGGATACATCGCCTTGACCTGATCAGCCCATTGCTGTCCCGTCTTGATGATCTTTCCATCAGAGCAAACACGATCAGAACTAATGGGGCTCGAGCCAGGAGATCCAGCCATGCATCCGGCTGCAACGCCAGAGTAGCATGTCGCAGCGGCGAAACGGTCTGGGTACGTAGCCGCGAGAACATTGGTCATCATGCATCCGGAGCTGGTACCCGTGACGTAGACTTTCTTGGGGTCGGCTTTGTACGTGTTGATGATATAGTCAACCATGCTGACGAGAACTTGGCTGTCGCCCTGACCATCATGCTTGAGGGTCTTGGTGCTGGCGACATCCCAGCAGTTAAAATCCTTTTGAGATGATGGGAAAATGAGGATGACACCCTTTTGATCGGCGAGGGACTTGTATTTGGTTTGCTGGAAGTATCCTGGTCCATTTCCACCGCAGCCGTGAAGCTATTTGCAGACGGTTAGCTCAAGGACTGGGCGATATGATGGGGATGGCTTACGGCGAGCATGACTGCTGGGCTAGAAGGTAGATTTCCGGGGATGTAGGCCTGCATGGTCAGCTGCGTGCCGTAGGTGTTTCCAAAGTTGTTGATGGTCTGGAGCTGAGCCGCAACAAGGCTAGCGCCCAGGCTCAGCTGTGCGAGCAACTTGCGGGGTGACGGGAGTCCAAGCATGGTCAATAAATTCTCCAATTCTGCTTAATTGTTGGTGTCTGTGATTTAATCCCTTAAACAACGGTCGATATCTGCTTTATACTCAAACCAAGCGACGATTATAGCTGTTGTCGCTCAGGTGAGGTTCAAATGCCGGTGTCAAATACCGCGAGATCCGGAGGCAGCATGTCCGAAGCGAGACCCCGCAGCCGGGAAAAATAATAAATACTGCATGTCTGTCGCGGGGAGGATCAAATGGTAGACAGCGTTACATGCATGGTTGAAACGAGAATTGTTTCAAGAGGCTATTTTCATCTCCAACTTATCCATCCGAGGTAGTCTCGTTTACCCCGCATGTCTGGCGTCATATGTACAAAAGAGGTTTGCCGAATAACACGGAGGATCGCTCTCCGCATTCGCTGGAAATAGTAACCGGTTCCTGACTAGGGATGTTCTGGATAAATAGGGTGCCACGTGGATGATTACGCTCCGCAACCGCCAAGAGCAGGAACCTACAAGTTTTCATCATGTTGTTCACCGCTGCTGGGCTTCGTGCCACTGTGACCACATAACCTGACCACGGACGTCCCTTTGTAGAGCATAGTCAGTCGGTTTCTTGTTGATGGATGGATAGATATAGTCACGGCTGGCTCCTCTCAGCCTCGATTGTTCGTACTATTATGGGAGAGCATTATGCTACTTTCTCAGAGTGAAGGCGTAGATGCAAGATGTGTATACACGAATTGTTTGAATAGTATGAGATGTGTTAAACTAAGGTTCATAATGTGCTATTGTTCGCTGTCATTAGATCCTGTTCCACACTGATCGTCTGTGGGCATGCGTTCATTCACTTGTTCTTTGAACATCGTGGTCATTCTTCAGTCCATATTCTTTGTTCTTTAACTTCCTCTCTTTGTTCAGCTGTGTAAATCCTGGGACTTGTTATACACTTCGAACAAACAAGACCAACCATTTGCTATAAAGGTTCAAAGATGTCTCATCAAGCCAGGTAAGTTTACTAACACCTCTAGTTTACCAGCATCTTCCCTATGCGGCTTCTCAGAGTATTAGTTTTGCTACTAAGAGCTATTCGCCTCGTCTTGCTTCTCAGAGGGTCTCGTGTAGTGAACTGAACAAACTACCCAAACTATGGATCGTCTTTCCGCAAGCTGCACCTGTAAAGTGGAGATGACTCGGCTGAAAGCGCGGGTTACTATTCTTGAAAAACAACTAGCACAATTGCAATCAACAGGGTCGTCAGACACGGTGCCACTGGAAAAGAAGCGAAATCGACCAGAAGCGGCTACATCATCTGACGCAGCGCCAGCACGAAAGAAGGTAGTCAAACGGTCGGAGACTAAAGACCTAATCAGCAAGGCAGAACTCCTGACTACGCCTCACGAAGCAAAAGATCGACCCAAGTTCGATCGGCGATACCTCACAGGAAGAGAGCCTCCACTGACTGGCCGAGCCTTCTCGAAAGCATATTTGAAGTGGACCTTGGATGATATGGACTCACGAGTCACTGCGTTTAGACTTCGGCACCGGCGCGCCAACTATTGTTCTATCCGAAACTACTGCAAACACTGGGAGATTGTCGATGGCGCTGAACCTCACAACGAAGGGGATATCTACGTTCTTCTCCTTTGTATAGACAACGAGTCGGTCGAGGAGGGAGATAGTGGTTGTGAGGGGATCAACATGTTTGATGATGAGGAGCCTCTCGCTAACCGTATCACAATTCAGTCCTGTCGTATCTTCTGTGATTTGTTCCCTTGCTTCGATGATTTGTGGCGTGATGATGGCTACACGGTTCTTCATTGTCTTGTGCTGGATTATGGTAAGATGGTAGAGGAAGATGGGGATGAGTGGAAGTGGATGGATCAGTTCGGACGGCTGATATCGAGAATGTAACTCTAAGGTCACCTGGAGACGGCTTGAGATAGATATGGGGGACTCACTAGGCAGAGTTAGATCTGAGATACTCTTCTAGATAGGTTTTAAATACTAATACCATCAGAAGGGCTCTCTTGAACTATTTTTCATCCTTGACTTTAAAATATCATGAATTGTGCTATGTTATAATACTGGAGATACATATGTATGGTATCTCTGGAGGGCCTAAGCAGGAGAGGTAATTAATTAGGAAAGGTTGAGATTTCGAGGATTTAATGTTGCTAAGGCGTGTTTTTTTAGGGGGGTTTTCTACACAGTGTGGACGTTCTTAATATAAAGGGTAAATAAATAAGTATTTCTTTAAATGTACTTAATTAACATATTAGACTTATTAACAGCTTATCAATTTTGGTAATTTGGCAGTGGCGCTGATTCTGCCAGTGAGCTACCCTGCAGCACTCAGCTGAGACTACACGTCTTAAAATGTGCCCCAAGCACAAAACGACCTCGAGTCTGCTGCTAGCAACCCTGCTTCTGCGATATGGTTGGATGCTTAAAAGAGATTTGTTTTTGGTGAGGCTAGAAGCGCTATCATCGAACGGGAATTTATAACATCGGCGTCAAGGACGAATCTTCCGGGCATGCACCAATTTGAGGACCGGTCGGCATTTCGCAAACGAGTTTCTAAAACCGCAAATAAATAAGTCATGGCTAAATAAAAGAACGAAAAGTACTTTATCGGCGAAAATAAATTTATTTCATGGTGCAGCCTTCAGTCATGGTCCACTCTTCGCATCGCGAAGCCCCTGCCAGCTGAGAAATGGACTCGTTCTATGTAAGATGATTGGACCGATTGACGATTCTTACTGGATACGAACCCACTGTGAGAAGGACCCTTGTCAAGGCCGGAAGACACAACAGCCGACGTGGGGAAAGATTTTTGGATGAATGTCGATACAAATGTCGCTTTGAGTTTGCCCTTTTGTTGAATGATAAGTAGACATGTCCCCACCGCTGGACCTCTACAACTGTGGACTTCTTAAATGATTGAGATAGCATGGTAATTGGCGACGAACCGGAATATCTCGGATCTCAAGATTGACAAGCCTTCCTAGGTCATCCGCCGACACCCATATTTAGTCGGGAACTTGTCTGCCATGTCGAAATGGACCCTATTAATAACGCATAACCTATTGGCGATGTGCTATCTATGACAAGAGACAATTGAATTAAGCAGAGTTCTAAGAATCTGAAAAGGCCATTGGAACTACCCCAGTTTACAGAATCGAACAGTATGGCTCCACGGGATTTGGTGGAGCAAAGTCTCCGATTCAGGCCAAATTCAAGCCACGTGGTGTTGCCCTCTAGTCTTCTGTGAGTAAGATCGAGTTGGGGACTGGAACAAGGAGGATCGACGATTCTGGCGGATTGAGAAAGATATCGTTTACCGAATGAATACGATGCAAAAGCTATAGACCGCGCGATGAACGAGCAATACATTTACGACACCACTCAGCTTCATGAACTACTGTAACCGTCAGTCAATTATCAGTCCGCTTGCCGTTGGCAGGAATGGTTCCGCAACGAGCATATATAAACCAATAACATAGACGCTGATGTTGGTGGAGGCGAGTTTTATATCCATAATCTTTTTTTCTCGTGATTTATTGCATATCCGATAGCCAAAACCGCTTCTTTTGGAGGAGGCTATCGCAGAGGGAATAACTTCACGAGGCGTCGTACACCACGTTGTCGACATGCCTGCACAGGTTTCACATTCCCGATTAGCGTCATCCCAGGCTATTTTAGTGGGTACCTAAGCACTGGCAAGCATCAGGGAAAGGTTCAAAAGTCAAAAGACCGCCAGTGAAGATGATGTGCAGTGTCTACCCTCAATCGGGGCGATTTTAGCGCTGGTGCCCTACTCGAGATTCAGCGATGGACTAAATTTGGGCACTAGTTCAGGGGGTTAGTTACCCAATGCCTCCCTCTTTCTTGTCTTCAAAGCGTGATAGAGTTATTCCCAACTATCAGCATATCCGCCAAAGATATCCATAGGATTTGTATACAATTATGTCAGTCTGTTGGACCATATATCTAAATAATTGCAGAGTTCGCCAGTCGTTGTCTCGTGGCTGCGCTCGCGATTCATGTCTCACCAGATCACATCACAGCTCCCCTCTGCAAGTCTCGGCCCATCGGCAAAGTGCTTCCTCAAATATTCCCCGTCCCAATACCGTATTTAGACAAGATCCATCGCCCATGGCTCATCTAGAGTGATCGAGAAACACAGCGTAAACTCTATCGCGATTTTCTAATCTAAGAAATTCGTTAGTGCGAGTCTATTCCTGAACCTCATAGCCACCGCGGCATGGTCATCTGCTTCTAGCCACTCACGTAACGCAGAGAAGAGGCACACGAAACTGGCGCACATCAAGATAGCCACCATCTCAAGTCTCTTGACCTTTGGTATGGTGTTGAAGAGCCAGTGACGTGTCTGCTGAATGTTTATGGAATAGCGTCTCGTCTCATCCCTTGCTTAAGTCCTTTCCTTCCCCCATGTCCACAACGGATCGACCTCCCCGCGAGATTGAGTTGAAGCGCCGACCCTTCCACTCACCAAAATGCCTGCAGGGCCGTCCGGTGTCGCTGTCTTGGTATGCGCTCAATCGCCAGCCATTTGGATCATCATCTAACAATCGCACGCTCAGACCGTTATATACGTCCTCATCGCAGTGTCCGCGATAATCATCGGCGCCCGAATCTATCTACGACTGGCAATTCAGAAGCAGCGCCTTGTGACAGCAGACTGGCTGCGCATATCCGCATGGTGCACCGCGTTCGTCACGGGCTTCTTTGACATACTCTATGCGAAAGAGGGCGTTTTGCATCCTGGGATTAATTACACTTTGTCCAATTGGGATGCCCCGCTGGACCAACAGATCAGAGTGCGAAAGGTAATTGTTGCAATTACTCACGAGGGGGATCGAGCTGATTGAAGGTTGTAGTACAATTGGGTCAATCCTTTCCCATTTTACACGACTTTCTATCTTTGCAAGGCATCGCTTCTTGTCATTTATCTACAACTATTTCCGCCGTTCATGGTCTTAAGAAGACTCATGGTTTGGATCGTGGTCGTGTATTGCGTTTGCGCTTACATCGTTACCATTTCTCTCCAGCTGTTTCTCTGCTATCCAATTCAACGCAACTGGTATTAAAAGACAATCATCTCCGGTATTCCATATCTAATATTGTTGCTAGGTCGGTCACAAAACCGGAAGAAGCATGTAAATATACATCAACACTTCTCATGTTCCAAATCAACTGGGTGTTGCATTTTGTCGGAAGCATTGCTCGCAGGTTCACCAGCTACTCTTGACACGACATTGAACTAATACCGCATAGCTTTCTGCCTCCCGTTTCTCATCATCCACAACCTTAATATGCGCAGGAAGGTCAAAGTCAGTGTTTACTGCATCTTTCTCCTGGGAATCATCGATATCGCGTTTTCTCTCACGCGTTTCTTGACCATTCAATTGGGCGATAGCGAAGATTTCCGCTCTTTCACGATAATCGGTAAGTAAATTTGACGCTCAATTGAGACAAATTTGCTAATTCCTGGTCAGAACTCTGGTGTTCCCTCGATGTATACATCGGCCTCGTAATCTGCTGCACCCCAGCTCTCCGACCATATCTTCACAGGAAGGGAGTCAACTACAATATCCAAGAGTCAGGACGTCCTTCGAAGTCTGGTCACGCGATACGTCGGACAGGCCAGAGCGGGTTTGAAGAGATAATTGAGGGATCAGGACTTCGGGGCGACGGCCGAAATGACTCTTGGTCTGCGTCTCATTCATGTGAGATTACAGGAGAGCTGAGTGATAAAAAGGAAAACGGGAGTGATATTGAGCTCGTTAGTATCGAGGTTAGCAAGAGTAGTGTGTAGATTGAGGATATTCAGCGCGATAGAATACAGCATTGATTTACTTGCCAATCGAGTCTGGCCGAGTGTCAGTACTTGCATAGTCGCTTCCACGAGAGCGTTAACATGAGTGTAGCACATCTATCAAAGCTACCAGCTCTCACATATAAGTTATTGATACTTAAAGCTTATGACGTCTTAATAAGTAATATTAAGCAAATACACTTAGAAAACATAATTAAATACAGGTTTTGGAGGGCAATATACGAATATACCTAGCAAAAATCATTATAAATTTCATCAAATTCCAAGTTTACTAGGCTAAACTCTTTCCAAACTCACTGACCCTCTCCATTTCTGGACCGTGGTTGACCACTACTACCATTTTCTTCGTGTATATCTCATCTGGCTTCAATTCTTAGTCCCTGCTGTATCATCACCATCAGCAGAGAACCGAGCTCGCGACCACGGTACTAAAATTAATCCTCTAAGTGCCAGTACCAAGTGTATCTGCATAGTTCAACTTCTGTAGTTGGGAAATGTGACCGGCTACTTGCTATCGCGTAGTAGTTCCGACAAGCTTTATCATTGCATGTTTCCTCAGTACCAGGGGGGCCACTGTACGTATATGACTCTCTGCTTATGGCATGGAACCAAGCATGGTCCGGCAGATTCACCTGTTGGAGTTTCCCTTCCAAGGGCGCCCAGCCAACGCGTATACTTCGCTGGTAGCGAATCGTGATGCAAGAGTGGTTAGCACGGGAACCGAGGTGGGAACAGGGTTCAGCTGTAATCTTCACACTGCCTTGGGTCGGATTGTCGTGGAGTAGAGATGAGTGAGTTGGGGGCATTGCCCCTTTTGGATGGATGACTTTGACTGGATTATCTTGAGACGAGGCATCAGTGGAGATGTCTTCAAGGTTGAAAGCACTCAATTCGGGCAGAACTCCCGATACAACTTGTGGTGCAAAGTGCTTGCCGCCCTTCTCCCGCACTGATCGAATGGCGTCGTAAACATCCCACATTGGAAGAGTCATTGTTCTCGTTCCGTGGTTCATACCATAGGGAATGTCGCCGATCCCTTGATCTGGTGTCAGATCAGGATCCGATTTGCCGGTAAATGTGAGCAACAACAAGCCCCCGCCCATTGCATATGTGATAATCTCAGCATTTGGCCCATCAAGTTCATTGCTGCAAGAACTATAGTGACTTGGATCTTCGCAACTCATGATCTTGACTTTTTGACTCTTCCTGATCTTGACCTTTTGACCCCTCCAGGTGGAGGACTGAGGGGCAGCAATAAAGCTTTGGACATAAGACAAGTCGAGGGTTTTGTGCTCACAAAGCCGGATGTACCCCGACCTGGCAATGCATCGGCTCTCACCGGCTGAAAAGCACGAGGAAGGGTGAGAAACTCCGCAACCTTCGCACTTCTTCCAGTCGGAATGTCGGTGCGCGAACTTGCACTTCTGGGAGGAGCCGTCTGTCTTTCTGATATCCAGCCACTTCTGACAAGTAGAGCATGTCCTTCCCTTTCTGACGAAGTCGTTCAGGCCTTGTAAGCAGATACCTCTCTTCTTGGCCTTGTATCCGAAGCAGTGCTTTTCTTTATTGAGTGGAAGATCGATGTTCGTTATAGTAGCAGGTGCGCTCTCTCTACGTGCCCAAGTCCCCGATGAGCTGAGACACTGCTCACAGCAATCCTTGTCCGAGAAGAGATGTGAGTCGAAGGCTTTATCCTGAGTCAACCATCTGAAGCGCTGCGAAACTTGGCGTAGCGCAAAGAAGGCGAATAGAGATGGCTTATCTGTCCCTCTATAGATGTTATGGATGATAGACATGAGGATCTCATCCGGGAGGCCGTTCAGGCCAGCGGCAGCGGCGGGGCTCGGTTTGATTGCTTTGATAAGATTAGCTGCTGTTACGGGGGCCTGGACCAGTACAACTCACTTGTCCATGGACCGAGAAACCGAGTGTAGAACCTCAGTTGCCTTCCGATGAGAGGAGAAAACAAGTTCATGGTGGATGGTGGAGATGAACTGTGGGTGGGTGTTTGCGCCATAGGTGATAGTAGAGAGAGGGAGATTAATGAGAAAAGTCTTTTCCGCATTGGCAGACCAATGCATGCCTTTTTATTCGCGGCGCTCACAAGGTTCAGTTCACCTGGGTTAAGTTTTAAGATCGCACTAAACTTTGGTCAAGAAGAAGTAAACTTATCGTGGGAACCTTAAAGTGAGCGGCAAAACAAGGTTTCATGCCTGAACATAGAATTTGACCATACGTATCGCGGAAACATATACTCGGTAGCTTGCATTTATAAAGTAAGATGCATCAGTTTGGTATCTGGTTCGTGGAGGACTCATTAAGTGGCCCCCTCCTTTGAGATAGCGTATCATGTTAATGGGATTGGTAGTAGACATACTTCAACATCCTTGATCACTCTAGACCGCCTCATAGGCGGAGAAGTCAACACAGCCATTGAATGGACACATGAAGGTTTTCAAGCTATTTATTGGTGGCGGCACCGAGGGCACAGTACAGTAGGGGCGGTGCAATATGAAATGCACTGTCCTTGATAGTATTGACTAGATTGTTGGTAAGATGTGGACATACAGTCAGTTGTTACACTTTGTGAAGTAGTTTACGGAGCATTTATAGGTTTTGTAGACAAATATATACTTAGGTTCTTTCTCTAGACTGGCTATTCAGTACCTTAAAAACTTGTTCTTGCCCTTTACCACTATCGTTCACCCTCATTAGCGGGACATAGCCGCTTAGCATTAGTCCCAGCCAAGGGTCCTTGGTGCTTCTACTTCGCACCCTCCATCCTCTTCAAATCCTGCAGCATCTGAAGCACCTCGCTCTGGGACACCGCGAATCGTCCCCTATGACGCTCAGCAAGCTGCTGCTGCCACTCCTCGGTGCTTAGGATCATCAAGGCATCGACTAGCGGGCCAACTTGATGCATATGCTCCACAAGCGCTGCCATCTCTTTTGGCGTAGGAATGATGGTACCGCTGTTGTCATGCGGACGGGGCCCGAAGACTCCTGGATATTTGTTCTTTGTTTCTCCGATAGAGTGTTCAAGGTGGTTTAAGATAAAGTGGATTTGGGCATAGAGTTCCATGAAAGGTGCCATTTTTGCTGTGAGGAGAAAGGTGAGTTTGTGGGTTAGTGTTCTGGGCTGCTGTGACGAAGTTGGTAATTGGTACTGCGGTGCAAGTTATAGGTCGGCACAGTAGCTTATTTATATGTATTGGTAAACCGGCAACGTGGGTTTGTTCATGCCGACTAAAACAACACATACGTGGCATTATGGAATGCTTAGGAGATGCTGAAGATACCTAAGAACAAAGCATGGCAAAGAAATGATTAAGAACATGCTTAATGAACATAACGCTATAACAATGCATTTTCGATTTCATGAAAGCATCCGTAATATGAACACGGTTTAGGATGAGGCTGGAGGACAAAGAGAGTTCTGGTTCTTTGTTGACTTGCTATCCCTGAGGGGCAACCGAACAGAAGGACAATGATTGAACGTGCTAGAATATGTTATTTGCAATCCAGAATCTATCAACGGCGCCAGTTTGCTCAGTCGTTCAAGGATCCGCTGGCCTTCTGTACGGTTGAATGTCTCACATGGGGAATTTAATGAGATGACCCATTAAGACGTTTGGGACCCTGCTGAACTACTTCTGGCCGACGGACAAAAGGTTTGGAAACACAATGCAATGCTTCATATTATCAGAATGGATGAAGCACGGCACCTAAGCCGTCACCCCCGGCGTAGACGGTTTCAAATTTCGCCTATCGCAGGAGACTTACTTCTGCACGGCGTTTGTACTGGCGAATGAGTTAAATGCTAACGCCGGGCTACGTTAGCAGCTCGACGACTCTGACTCAGATGGTCTCAAGTCAAACTTCCGCGCAGGCTGCGTGTACTGCGTGTTTCTTGAGACTGTGGACTGGGAGGGTACTGATGTAGAGAGCGTGCCGCGCATGTCGGGTGATTGTGTTAATCAGTGCTTTGCGTGCGGTAATAGCTGGGACTTATGCCCGTCTGCGCAGCTCAATACCACTGATGAGCTTGATCCCAGTAACGTGCCGTTGGACAGTGGAAACAACAGCGATGGAATGGAGAAATTTGCGGTGCTAGACTTCGCCATGCCAGCTTTTAGCAGCAGCAACAAAGCCTCACCGTGGGAGGGCACCTGGCGGTCATTCGGTGTGGAGTATGGCGGGCGTGGCAAGTTTCAGTTTGCACATACTTCTACTGATAAGGCATTGACGGTCACTACTGACAGTCCATATCCGCAGACGTGTAGCTACGAGCGCCGTGGGTCGAAAGAGCTGCTCGTGCGATGCGGTGGCGATAGAATTGAGGAACGTTTGGTGCAGCGGCTACCTGACATCGGCGGGCTTGAGACGGCATTCCTAGCCTGCAGTCACACTAATCAACCGGCACCGGCGAGCTTCTATGCTGCGATGGATACACCTGGCTGTGGCAACCTTTTCACATTTCACTGTAAAGCGTCGGCAAAAAGACGTTCCTTTTGCTCGGATGCTATCTCACCGATGTGCAACTCCGAGACCAAGATCAAGTCTAAGTCTCAGTCAAGCCCTGCTGGCCACTCCCAGAGTGGTATTGCGGGTGCACCTCGCTCACTTTTGGGCCTTTGGCGTTCGCTGCAGGTATCCAGTCACTATGAAGACGGCCTTACCAACTGGGGTTTTACATCCGATGGTCAAGCATCGCTCAAGTAGCCTAACCATCCTGAGAGCGGCATGGAAAGCGACTCAGTCTCTCACTCTAGAGAATATCCCAGCCAGGTACTCCTCACCGGCGCTAGGGGTGCTATCACTACCTGTGGCTTCAAGTTCCGGTACCAGCCAGTATACTCCTACGCCACGCTCGACTGTACAGCTGGAGACAAGAAGATGTAATGGGCCATGGGAAGCTGTGATCCATGCAGCGCAGAATGTCGCTACTCATGCAGTGCCGAAAACGACAACTGCGGTGCTGGATCGTGCGACCCTGCTGATTCATCATCTGCTTGTGCCCTGCCCCCACCCAACGAGCACAGGTGGTGTACTCCCGAAGACACCAGCTGCTGGCCTACCAATACGGCTCTTCAGAAGCTAGGCAAAGCACTGAGCCCTACTGTGCCCCGACAGTGGAGCAACTACCCAGCGCCGCAGCCCGCGCCAGTACTAACGGGATCTGTCAACAATCAGGGCCTTGACGGCTTGGGCAGCAAGGGTCTTACTGCACTGTATCGTTACGAGAACATCGATGAGATGCAGCGTCCGTGCTTCAACATCAAAGAACACTGCGTCCGATATCTGCAAGGCAGCACTGCACCAGAACGAATACCGCAACTCGAACCTCTTCATCGTCCGTCATCTTTCCTCTTAACCAGCGTCATATGACTGCTGCGCTGAGATTCGCTGCACAGCATCGTCTGTGTATCGCAACAGTTGGTACTGTCCACGAGTACAACAGTCGCAACTCATGCCCGACAGGCGGAATCCTCATCCGCACGATCCTGCTCAAGAACAAGGAGTTTCTTCCGACTAGGGATGAGGATCCAGCGTTGGCTCCCGCTGGTGCTTTTCGTTTTAGCGCAGGTTCTACCGTTGCTGAGATGCATGCCTTCTCTGCCAAGTACGATCGTGTCGTGGCCTTGGGATGGTGCTCTACCGTTGGTATGACGGGATATCATCTCGGCGGCGGCCACGGTCTTTTTGCACTCTCCATGGGTCTCTGTGTCGACAACATGCTCGAGATTGAATTTCTGCAAGTCGGTCGCAGTCCACGCGGCCTGACTGTCGTTTACAGGAAGATAATCAATCGTCAGAAGAATCCTCAGCTCTTCTGGGCCATACGTGGTGGTGGCGGCGGTGTCTGGGGCGTCATTCTCTCCATGACGCTCCGCGCTCAGGCTGTGCCGGACGGAGGTCTGAGTCTTCTCTTCGTGTTACAGACAGGCACGTTTTGCCTTGGCTCAAAGAACAAGTTTGGTTATGAGTGGCTGCGAGAGATGTGTGTGGAGCATGAAGTCAGCCGGATTGAATGAACAGATCAAATGGAACAGGATGATATCTCACCTATGTATGAGATCAAGGCTTCTACCTCTACTTCTGCTCGATTCTACGGTCTATCGCACCGCGAGGTCATAATCTATGGTTTATATAACAATTACCATATAGAGAGGCAGGCAAGACTGATTTAGTGTCATTTAAAAGACCATTGTCGGAAGCAGCATGATGTGGATGCCCTGTATTTATGGTGCGTTTAGCGGTTTTGGCCCCTGTACCCGAATGGCTTAGCGCCAGCTGCTGTCCAGAATCTGGATCTGGTCTTGCACCCCGCATGCTGGCTTCCCCTGCAATTGGATCCCCAGATAACTGTTCCAGCGAATTTCATAGATGCGTTCGTCAATCAATGGAAGTTTCACTTACAGAAACGATTGACAGCCAGAGGCGCCATTTTAAAAGCTTTGGGATGTTCACTTGGGGTCATTTTCCTTTGAACTGAACACACTCCATGAGCAATATTACAAATAACTCCTAGACCAAGTTCATTGAACAGAGATTAACAACTAAATAGGAGAGAAATAGCGGCACAAGAATTGAAATTCTCTCTGTAATTTGGTTTTTTACAATATCGATTTCCCATTAAATACCCAGACGCTATCACTAGCAACTCAACGAATTCTAACACTCAACACCCAACATCTATCGCTTTCTGGCAGCAGATTTATGGTGAGATGGAACAACAGATCAAGACAGTTAAAGCTAAAGCATCTTCTGAGACTTTAAGCATCGGGATATTGTCGAAAGCAGATAGTGCCCAGAGGAAACTGCAAGATGAAATACAGATGTTGAAAGATACAAGGGAGAGGAACGGGCGAATTGAACAAGAGCTTGAGGTTCTTTCTAAGTCAGCGGATCAGTATGTCACAGGACTTAAAAGCCATGTTCAGTATGCAGACTACTATCAACTAAAGCTCGCCATGATGGAGTGTAAATTGGATGTGTCTGAGCTTGCTGACGGCTTTGAGGATTTCGTCGAAATGAGACGGTTGAAGAAGGAAGAAAGAAGGGAAGATCCCTTTTTGGCCGCGGCGCATGAAGGTGAGGAACGGAGATGGAAGAAGAAGCTGGAAAAGGCCGAGGAGGAGTTGCGAGAGGCAAAGGAGATAAAGCCAGAGCAAAAGACACGAGCAGGGCTGTGGATCTGGCGATAAGAATTAGAACTCTTATGGACAAAGCGCCATGCTCATATAGACTGCTCACGATAAAGTGATATGAATTAATTTGCGATTTTACAAGCGGCTCACTACAACTATGGCTCTCACCAAACTTCTCCGCGCCCTGTTATATAGTTTGTCTATGCTTAGTGGATCTCTAGTAATCATCTATGGGAGATTTATTGAATAAAGATGATGATTCCCGCTATCCCCCCTGGTCGCAAAGTGCTCAGGGCCCCGGGTGATGAAACGCTCCGGTTCGTGAACGTGATTGCTCGCAATACCGGATATAGTCTTCAGCAACTGTCCATGGCAAGAACTTTTGCCAAAAAGACCAAAGCCTGGAAGGAATCACGCAATGTCGTCCTCAAGGTTGAGATCAAACGTGGTTCCAGCCAGATATTGAGCCCAGAGGCGATCCTTACCAAGTGTGTAAAGCATGTTTCCCTTCAAAAGCTATCAAAGCTGTGTAGTTACCCCCTCTGGAGATGGATCGGATGTTGTTGATGGTTGGTTGTGACCTCGACGCTCGAGAGATTTGGACGCATAATAATAGGCTGCAACCCATTATTAATGACCCAGGAGGCTGTGTATGTCCCGAAGAGTTCTACATCAGCCCTGCTAACATCACACGGACCGAGGCTGACAGAATGAAGACTTCTACTGACGAGGCTTATGGAAACAAGGGTACCCGGGCTAAGTTCAAGAAGCCCAAGCAGAGGTTAGAGTTCTGAAGACGAGAGACGGGTCTCAACATCGATAGGGCATACTGGAAGTATGGCCGTATCTGGCTTGTCCTGCAGAATCTCCAGGAAGCCCAGAATACTGCTTCTGGGAAGATGTATACTGGTGGAGGGACTGCAAACTTCGTTCGAGTAAGTAAAGCAGACAGATCAATATGCAGACATATCCTGACCTTCTTTTCAGTTCTCTTGATCCCAAGTATGAGCCGAGGCAGTGCTTCAACTGCCAGGACTTTGGTCATATGGCACTACAATGCCCTAACGAGGTTCGATGCGGTCGGTGCTTGGAACCGCATTTGACACCGGATTGCAACACCAAGGACAAGCCAGACAAGTGCTTATTTTGTGGGGGTAATCATCCCAGCTACTGGCTCAGATGCTGCAGGCACCCTCGGGTTCTGGACGTCTTGCACAGGTGTAGTCTATGGCGAGGGCGGGCATCCTGGGATACCAGGGGACAGGAGTCTGAGGCTTCTGGGCGGTCCTCTTCACCTGATTTACGCACCGAGCACGAAGGTCCTCGACCCAGCATCGGGATTCAGGAGATCCTTCGTGAGGTCATCTCAGATCAAGGCGCAGCAACACCTGATGAACCTCTCCTTTCCTCTGCCCTCGGTGGAGGAGGAGGGATATTGGTTCGCCTTATCGAGGCGTGTATTCAAGCTTTCGCACCTCATCTAGCTCAAGCCCCTTCTACCAGAACCCATGACAACCCGACCGAGTTACGCACGGCGGCGCCGTCGCCTTCCGTCCTGTCTGCTCGCAGCCGCCTGGGTACAGTTACTGGCGACCTATCTCTAGCTAGTAGTCCGAGAGCATCTGGAAGGGTGCTTTACGATTATGCCAACCGATCACCTGCTTGGCAGACTCCATCTCCTGATGGATCCCTGTATGGATTTGGCTGGAACAGCAACGGCGATTCCCTGCAGGGTTTAAAATACCCATAGGTACCTAATGATAACTTAATACCCAGTTACCTAGGCATATAGTTAAGTAAGTAATA
>JAAQPG010000397.1:0-48067 GCA_013186905.1 Fusarium udum | reverse complement strand
CACCCATTTTTTCTTTTTTCCCCCTCCTATTAGGTCATCTTATTCCCCTGTTCCATTTTTTTTTCTTTACTATTTCGTCTTCGAGATGAGTGTTGGTGGAGGTTGGTCCCATACAACTGGGCAGAGCAAAAGCACATACGCGGAAGGAAGAGAAGGTTTTTGGTCCATTGAGATTCGCAAATGGCGGGCGTCAAGGTGCATGGAATCTGGGGGTTCTTTGTAGACCTCGTATATTTTTTCTTCTCATGTTTGATATACAGCACAGGATTAATCCAACTACACTAAGACCATATGTTTCCCTCCGTGTCACGCTTCAGTGCATGTGTGAGCAGCGTTTGCCTCCACATGGACTTTCTGATCCTCATGTTCACGGCAGCTCTGAAACCAAACAAGCCTATGCTCAGGGCCGAGCCGTTCTGGTTTGTTCAACGTTGGTTTTCAAGTTTCTCATGCTGGGAAGCCCAAACTTGACCAGTTGCTCAAGGAGAGGAAGGGATGTTCAAGCCGCGTGGGACTTCAGCAACGTCTCGACAATGTAGATGTAGTGAAAAAGACTTCGAAACAAAAGACTTGCCTACTATTACCTTCAACAGATTTTGAGACTCTTGAACTTGGTGATGTGTTCTCACTTCACGTTGAAATGTTGTCTTTGAAACGGTAAGACACTCTCTCTATCCTAGATGTTTTCATTCGCCTCTCGAAGAAGGGAATTGAAACACCGAGGACAAAGGCCACGGTGACGAGGAAGCTCACTCTTAGCCAAAACAGGTCATCGTTCGCCGCATGTATACTTAAAATCAACATCAATGAACAGTTCAAATTATTACATACTTTTGTAGCGTTGACGCTACGCCTATTGAAAGTCTAAAAACTCTATGAATTGCCAAATTGTTTTCATAGTAGTACATGAAGCGTAAGATACATCTAGCATCAGTCGTCGAGACCAAAAGAACCAGGAAAGTGAACTCAAGGTGAGTTACAGTGGTCAAGGGCTTCTACAGCCCGGTAAAGAGTAATCAATCTGTCTACGAACGTTTGGCAAGCTGTACCATAGGTCCGTCTCTGATAGCAACAAAGATATCTCGCAGTTGGTACTGATCAACAGTACGGCGCCCTTCGATAGCGTCGGGGCTACCACCTCCAAGATTGCTGCTGAAATCACGTCGGATCTCAAAGTGGTAGACAATCTTGGCCAGAGCCAGACTCATCTCAAAATAAGCCAGGTTCTTCCCGACGCATCCTCGAGGACCTGCGGAGAAAGGCATAAACGCACTCTCAGCCAGAGAGACACTCTCGGGGGGGACACCATATTCATTCTTCTCGTCAACAATCCAACGTTCAGGACGAAACTTGAATGGTTCGGGATAGATATCGGGATTGTGATGCATGCAGTAGGACGCGGTGCTGACTTTCATGCCCTCAGGAATATACTCCCCATCAACAAGAATGCCACCTTCTTGGACTTCTCGTGAAAGGTCGGCTGGAACAGGGGGGCTCATACGAAGCGTCTCGTCGATGACAGCTCGGAGATATCGACAAGAGTAAAGAGCTGGACCACCCTTGATGTCATCCACGGTAGAGAAGGCAGACTTGACCTCCTCCGCAAGCTTTTGCTGAACATGAGGGTATCGAGAAAGGTAAAAGAAAGAAGCGGCAAGACTTATAGCAGAGGTATCAGAGCCAGCTATAATAAGAGACTCACTCTCACCAAAAAGCTCATCTTTGCTATATCCCTTTCCAGTGTCAGGGTCCACGGCCTGGAAGAGATAGTGGAAGAAGTCTTTTCGGCTATCGCCTTTCTCCCACAAGCCCCGCATGTTGTTTTCGACTTGGACTCTCTCAGTGAAGCATTGCTCGACAAAAGTCTGCCACTTGCTAAATGCTGGAGGAGCTGCTGCTGCAAGAAGAAAGTCCAAACCTCGAGGCTTGAGCCATGCCCAGAGAGGAGCGAAGGGGGAGTAGGCAATCTAACATACAACATTAATAAGAGGTTCATATTGGGTGTTTTGGATCTTACCGGGTGGATTGTCGACATAAAGTCAGTCATGAGTGTTGGGATATGTCGTAACTCGCTATCGTGCTCCTTCATGCCAAACGACTTACCAAAACACAACTCTCCAAGGGTATCGAAGATGAGGTGATCCGCCCAACGAGCCATGTTTATAGAAGGAGACCATTTCTTCTCTCCAATCTCTTGGTCGAGTAGCTCAATCCATCGGTCGATGTTGGAATGGATGAAAGGTTCGCAAGAGCGCAAGGCTTTGTCAGAAAAGGCATGGTTCATAACACGCCTCTTTCGAGCATGCATGGTCTTGTCGATGGTGTTCCATGTTGTCATGACATGGACATTGCGTGGGTATGTCTTATAGTATTCGGCCTTTTTGACATTTGCCTTGTTATTGAAAATGGTCTTGAGGCCTGTGGGAGTGTTGATCAAGACACTGTTGGGAGCGATACGAAAGGTTGGACCTATAATGATATTTGTTAAAAGGGGATGTTCTAATAACTTGTGTTATTTATCTGATGCTCACCGTATTTCTCTTGCAGTTGCCAGAACCATACATGTCGATCCTGTCTGAGAGTGTAGTAGTATGCAGGGACTGCTGAGATACGTGCCCAAAAGGGGCCGGGATATTTGGCGAGGGGATGAAAGTAGAATCTGTAAACCACGACAGCGGCTACATAGCAAAAGGATAGAAAGATTATCCCCCACATAATCTGTGAGGAGGAGAAAACGGTCACTGTGTTCATGATAGCCATGATTTGTGCTTGAATGTTGAAACAACGAACGAGACGGGAGGGAGGGAGAGCACTTGGTAACAAAGAGGTGGTCAGGCTATTAAAGAGATCGGTAGTTAAGTCCCAAGATATGACGACAGCATGGATTGGATTCTATCGTAAAATGACCTGTAGCATTACGACCTGTAAGTATGTGATATGGGTGCACATGATCGATATTGTGCGTGGCCTGGCCTCGCCTGGCCTGTGGAGTGTGATGATAGGGACGTTTGGACTAGTTATGTGGCTGGCTGCACATGCACCCCTTGTCAATCAGGAATAACCCCTTTCAGCCATTGCGACTATCGTGTCGTTCTGGCTGACTTGAGAGAATGATGGAGGGTGACATTGAGAATGGTGGTGCGCGCATGGTTGAAGTGATCAAGTTGGAACAGACGTTGTACTATGGACGTTTGACGGTGGAAGTATATTTGACATGTTATTAACCCTCTTTCTTTGCAACTCTGTTGGTTCATGACTCGACCCTGACCTGACTAGGTCAAGCCCCCGACCGTGAACTTCGGTATATGATGGCTGCTTAATTGCTTTTTCTTTTTGTTCACGTTGCACATCTTGCTTATAAGTGAGGCGGACCACAAGCGACGTGGTTGTTGGTTGTTGCAACACCAAGCGATATGTATGCACACTGTTAAGCGCCTCGAAACGGCAGTGTGCATATATAGATTGGCACCCGATGTCATTATGCAGAGTCCCTAATTGTGTAAGATTGTCCAATCACCTTTTTTTCTTGTTTACTCTTCTCGTTACAAGTCAGTCTCATATGATTTAAACATTCATTGCCTCAACAGCAGGCAAACAAGTCAAGAATGTCATAGCTACTAAGTTTGCTGCCCAATGCCTTGTAGCTGCGCATGTATCAGCTCAAAAGCCTTGCTTGCTCTTCAGCTGGCCTCATCAAAAGCCAACAAGACATGCCACGCCTCAATCAGCCATCACTCTTCTGATGACGACTGAAAGAAGACCGAGCACCTGTGACGCGGTGAAAGCGGGGTGATCGTGAGGTTCTGAGGGAGGGAAACGTGTTAAGCTTTATGTGACTTTGGTTTAATTACTTATTAAAGTTAATAAAGGCTTGAAGTCGTGATTGCATTGGCGTCCATCAATATACTTGTACTGTACCTTAAAAACAAGGGGTCGGCCTGATCACTCATGCTATGTTGTCAAGCTCGATACGAGATAACTAGGTAGTTGTGCTTTTTCAGTGTGGATTTTGTCTTATTGGATTCCATCAACATGAAGATCAAGTCAGGCTCCCAAGTTTTATCCAGATTGCGGCCTGAAAACTTCTTGTTTATGTACATACAGTGAATTTCCCCGTCAATAGTCTGATGTTTATAGAGTACTCCGTAGCAACTGAAACCTCGTCGAATTCTCTGGGATCTGATACGAAGGTCTTATCATGCTAGTGTTGGGCAAATATTGAGAAAGTGACATGTCATAGCACAGAGCTAAGGCAACTTTTCAACAGGGGCTTTTTTCTTTTGTTTTTAGTTTTTGAGGCTTTCCATGGCGTCTGGCCAAGTCATAAAAAGTAACTTCTGGTCCAAGTAAAGTGGCAAGTCGGTGAAGCAAAGCGTCCCCTCAGAGCAGGATAACATATCAGGCATCAATATAACCTACGTAAAGGATTGAGGGCTAGAGAGGACATGGCGTTGTGACTCCGGTAGTAGGAGTGAGATAGACTTTGTTCCTGCATATTATAGACTCCACTGGGCGTGACACTCAGACCTCACCCAGGGTGACAATGATGATCGAAACAAGAATGGTTATATCCAGTCATGTTTCAGTCTAAAGGTCTGTGCCCATCTCGGTTGAGATCAAGTGACCCAAGTTGGCTGTGCCTATTCCGATAGGTTAATTATACGTGAGGTACGTATTGATATCAGACCGTGAATTGTGAAATCATTGTTCCAATCTTGATATTTAGTGCTTGCTATCAGTGTTGAATTCGACCAGGCCATTGCTAATGGCGAATTGTTGTGGCTTGCTTTGATAGTGGCTTTTGATTGGCTTAACTAGGCCTAGTCTGCTTCGGCCCGTCTTATAAGAAACCAACACCATACAAAGTATCATGTAATACGTCAAACAACAGAATAACTTCAACATCAAAATCTCAGCACATCAGATCACATTTCTTCTGCCTTGAACCTTAAGATCCAATTGAACGAACAAGTGGTGTCACGCCACGAGCATAAAAAAGATGTTTCTCCCCTCCCCCTGGGCAGGCCAAATGTCCCCTCCATCGTCATCCCCTCACCGTTCGAGATGACCTCCCTCCGCCTCGTCGCTGCCATTGCGCTCATCTCAACCTTCATCACCTCTTTCGCTTTAGCCCAACAATGCAGCTACAAAACACTCAAGCCTCACCGCTCCAGCCCTGGTACCGCTCCCGGTTGGGAATATTCCGTCCTTCACAATAAGTTCGTAAAACCTCGAACCATCTTGTTCGATACCGAGGGTGCTCTCCTTGTTATGGATTCTGTACGCGGTATAATTCGCGTGCAGCTCGATGACAGTGATCCCGCAGGAGGAAGATGTGTCCGAGTGAAAAACAAGAAGACTTTGCTCAAAAAGGACAGCGTACGTTTTCATCCATGGCCTCTTACACTATCGGTCACCAACTGATTAATTTGCAGCTGAACCACGGGCTCGCGCTTTCAAAGGATGGCCGCACCATATATGCCTCCTCACCAAAGAGCGTCTTTGCATATTCTTACGAGCCGGTAAATGGCACGCTCCATAAAGATTCAGAGAAGATGGTCATCGACAACATGGCTAACGACGGCCATACATGGCGATCCCTTCTCATTTCACAGAAAACCCCTGATATGCTTATCGTTTCCCGAGGAAGCGGTCTAGAAAAAGACCCGCAAGCCGAGGCGCTTTCATCTGGCCACGCTCAGATCCGTGCCTTCAACATGTCAGCTTTGGATCTCAGCTTACCCGATATGAAGCCCTATGACTTCGCTGAGGATGGCGTCCGCCTCGGCTGGGGTCTGCGCAACGCTCAGGGCCTAGCGGAACACCCCGTTACTGGTGGAATCTTCAGCACTGAGAACTCCTACGAAGTCCTCAATCGGGATGGCCAAGATATCAGCGTTGACAACCCGGGCGAGGAGATGAACTTCCACGGATATCTCAATGGTTCTACAGAGAGCCCCGGCGGCAACTATGGCTACCCTTTTTGCTATAGCTTGTGGTCCGTACGCAAGTTTCCTGGCGTCGATGCATTGAAAATTGGCGAACAGTTTGGTGCTGATCGGAGCTCTGAGCATTCTCGTCGAACCGATGAGGAATGCCAAAGGGATTACGTTGCTCCCGTCCAAGTGTTCCAAGCCCAGTCTGCGCCTATAGGCCTTGAATTCAACCAGAACGGCACACGAGCAGCTATCGCTTTCCATGGAAGCTGTAAGTTATCATCCCACTTTACCTTAACCCCTGAGCCAGTTGACTGACATACCTTACTCAGGGAACCGTTTTAAGCCGGTGGGATATCAAGTCGCAATCAACGAGTTCAAAGATGGACAACCTGCGATCGCCCCTATAGGAAGCAGAAATGCCACCCTTCCCATCATTTTCAACAAAAGAATCGACAGATGCAATGACGACTGTTTCCGCCCTGTCAGCCTGGCCTGGGACAAGAAGAATCGGTTGTTCTTCTCCTCTGATACAACTCATGAGGTTTTTGTGCTATATAACACAAAGGAGGCTTAGCAAGCAGATAAAAGTAGCACCAAAGGGCCCTATGTTTGGGGAGGCAATAAAGAAAAAGCCTGGTAAGCGATAGAAATATTTCTCTGGGTAATCTAGTTTGAGCTTAGGGAACTTTTTACTGGGTTTATTTTGGCACCTCTCTGAAAACTGGAGTTTTCTTGCTCCTGACGATAATTCAGCCTTTGAAGACGTTGACGTCCCAAGTTGGAACAACAGCTTGCCTATGAGCCGTAGGCATAACTTTTCGTATTTCCATAGCAATTGAATATTCAAGGATTGATAACATAGCATTTCTAAAGATTCTCGGTTCTATTACTGAGCCAGAGTGGCTCTCTTCATCCTTCACACAATATCCCACCAGAAAAGTAACCTGGTCCAAGCCTCGTGATATACGCAAGCCCATGCATAAGGTAGCGTTCGTTGTTCGGCTACATTCGCGCTCATCACATTGCGTTCCGCATCAGGATCAAGAGGTCATAGCAAGATAATCACCCTTTTGTTTGCCTTGAACGCCTGGCTCTCCTATTTGTACTCATAGTTGCGTCGCGCTTTACTCTGCCTCCATCTATTCCTCAATTGTCTTGACGCACTCCCACTCGCCTCGGAGGTTCTCCTTCCACAACGATACCTTGTTGTCCTGTCCGCTTACCGCCAGCACATTGCCGCTGAGCGACCAGCTAACTCGCCACACAGCCGCCTCAAAGTTGAGAACCTTGGACTCCCACTGGGTGGGGTTTGAGGGGTCGGATGTCCAGATACGGACCGTCTTGTCCTGCGAAGCAGAAGCGATGTAGGACTTTTGAAGGACAGTGGGGGACCAGGCAACATCACGAACCCAGTCGGTGTGTCCAGTCAGGGGCTCACGCTCTTGCTTGTATGTCTGAGAAGTAGCATCAAAAGCCCAGATCTTAAGGACGTTGTCGCTGCCGCCGGAAACGAATCGTCGGTTGCCGGTTGCACCAGGACCAGGCGCGCTGCTGACGATACTTCCAGGTGTAGTAGCGGGAGCCCAGGAGACAGAGTTGACACCAAGACCGTGGGCGGGGAAGATGGTGTGGTCGATGCTGTTATCCTTGAACTCGAGAACGCTCACGTTGCCGTCAGAGGAGGCGCATGCTAGCAGACAGCCAGCCTCATGGGGAGACCACGAAACGACGTTGACCGAGGCCTTGTGTAGATTGAAATCGTAAATTCGCTGCCATGCGTTGTTCTGTCCGCCCTGCTCTTTCCAGATGAATACCTTGCCATCGTAACCAGCCGACGCGAGGATGTTGCCGTACTTGGGATGCGCCCAAGCGACACACCAGACGGCACCCTCATGTCTGTAAGTCAACCCTGTCAGCTTCCTCTCCTTAGGTATGGGGATATGTCAAGCCTACCCCTTGAGAGTTTCGACCAATCGCTGGGTTTCGCCCTCAATCTCAAAGATCTTGATCGTCTTGTCGCCAGAGCAGGTAGCTAACTTGCGCCCGTAGTAATCGAGGACAGCATCATGCTGGGAATAGCTGTCAGTATGATTCGAAGTCGCATGGAGATATCGTATCGAGCTTGGCTATTTGTTGCATAGCTTCGAGTTGCATCGATCGGGAGTGGGAACGTACAATCATGTCCTCATGACCAGAGTTGGTGATAACTTGCGCCGACTAAAGGGGTGGGTTAGCTATGATAGAACAAGTTTGGTTTGGGTGTTGCTCGCTAAAGATGGGACAAGCTGGGGATCTCATGATTCAAGCATCACTTACCATCTTGCTAGATTTCACACCAAAGTTACAGCGCAAAAGGAAACAAGAAAAAAGGTTGAAATATAGGAAAGGTGGCTATCAGAGGACACGATACCGCCCATGGCCTGGAGCTATCTGAGGTGGCGGTGGTGACAGTTGGCCAAGCTAGAGATCACGTGGATATACGCGTGACCATGACTTGGAAACAAGTAGAACACCCCACTTGCCGCATTTGTATCCGACCGGCGCAGTACGTACCGAGTTTAATGTTACCTCGGCGCATGGAGGCTTCCCCGGAGTGGACGGGGCGGGAGAGCGGGCAATCACGAGCCATCGGGACTCGGTCTTGAATTGGTAACTTGGACTTGATTTCTGGGGAAAGCGGCTCTTGGATTATTCATCTTCAACCTCGCATCTTCATTTTGATCTTCAGCCTCCTATACCTTAATCAGTTTTCAACAGCTTCAACGTCAGACATTCCTACTATATACCTACTATATACGCGCCACTAGACCCATCACATAGGCCGAGGTATACTACCTACCTACTCAGTACTCTCTCAGCATCTTCATCAACCCATATACCCAACATCTCACTAGATCATGGCGGACGCTTCGTGTAGCGGAGGAACACCCTTCAAGCGTCTTATCGACCACCAGGCTCGAGATGTCAGCCACCATCAAGACAGACTCATAGATCGCGCTGGCCCCCAAGGTCATTCTGTAAGTACTCACGTATTCACCAGAGACTTATAAACTGAACATCATCAGTCTTTCAGATCTACGCCACAACAAATGCAAGGCGCAGATGGCTTTGGCGCGTTCATGGATGGCCCATCAACTCTTCCAGGTATTCCTCAGCATCATGCGGCAGGAAGATTAGCAGCCCATGCCGCTGTCCTTGAACAAGGACACTCGCCAGCCTTTCACGCTGCGCAAGCGCCACAATTTCGTCAAGGGCATCATTCTCCCTCCGTAGACGTAAGCAACTGGGCAGCAGACTTCAACCGCTTCGCAAATCAGTCACAGCAGCGTCAACCTCTTCAGAATGGCTTCGCCCAGCCCGCACCTCAGATGCATCAACCAGCTCCTCAGATGAACTTCCAAGCCGCATTCGTTCAACCAAACGCTGCTTTCGCTCCTATGTATGGCCAGGCCAACGGTGCTTTCATGAACGGCAATGCTGCGACGACTCAAGAGGCTGGGTTCGATGATGAAATGTCGAAGTGGATGGCTAACAACGCCGGTGGTGGAATGGAAGAGGTCGACGCCATGATGGACCAGATGGCTCGTGAGCTGGAACTCAATGACGCCGCAATAGCACAGGCTGAAGCCCAAGAAGCCTCGCAACAGGAGACAGCCACCGAGCCGACATTGGAGGCTAACCCTACCAACCTCGCCACCCCAGATATTGCCAGCCTTTCCCTTGAGGCAAAGGAGCCAGTAATCACAGAGCCTGTTGAGGCGGCAAAGACAAAATCAGAAGTTGCAGATGCTGCAGAGCGTCTTCTTGAGTCAGTCGAGCATGAGGATGGCGAGAAGTGGAAGAACTCAGTCTTCTTGTCGTTAATGCGAGATTTCCGAGATGGAAGGAAAGACATCATCGACAATGAGATCCGGGAAACCCCGGAGAACGAGGGAGCTATTGCGAAAGACGCTCAGTGACGCCCGCGAGACCTTGACGAAATCAGACGCACAGCCTCGAGGCTATGTTTACAAAATCATGATACTATCGAACGTTCTCCAGCGAATTTTAGTAGTCCACGTCAAGATGAGTTGACGTCACGGTAGGAGGTTGGATCAATGAACGACTCGCTGTGGGACGCAGCCTCGTTTGCTAGTTCTTGCGCCGAACATCTCAGTCGAACAACGTTCTAGGATAATAGAATCATAACTAATCAAGCCGAACCTTTAAGGTCCATTGGAGCAGAAGGGTATCGCTTTGTCCAGGTACACAATGGCTATTTATGCACATCATTGTGAGAAAGTCATCATCGGGCACGAATCTGTTTGAATCAACAGATGTTGAATTGACCATAATTTTAAGTACAACCGAGAATCATATTTTCAGGCTGATTACAGCGGGTTTATGTACCATTGACAGTGACAAAAGACGCCTTCAGCCAATGTAAAACAAAATCACAAATCAAAGGACTTAAATGAATCAATAGGCATTTCTTTTCATAAGTGGTCAGTCGCTCCCATAACTCCAGATATTCCCTTCCTTTCATTTGTGGCCCAAAATGCACTCCGTTACATGACTCTCGTTCCTTCTCGCATGATGCAATCTTGAGTAATGACAGAAAATCAGTGTAGACACGACGGATATATAAGAATCGTGTCATCCAGTAATAGCCCCCTTAGTCTTGTATGTATAACGCCGTGATATCGAAGAAGAATGTGCAAGGTATAAAATGGCAGGGCTCGTCATGTAGAAATAAGTGAGCCCATACCAAGGGCAATATGAATGAGATCAACTCTTTATAGTGACGTCCATGAGCAACCACAATCGGTAAGTGACGGGTTTGTTCGTTTCAGCAACTGTCGAAGCGCTTTCTTGGTCTCAAGTTCTGAGCGCTTTGTGAAGGTAAGGTCCAGGTCATCAACATCCTCATCCTCTTGTTCAACTATGACCATCACAATCTTCTTGCCATCTTTTTCGAGCGGCTCCGCCACATCTCCATTGCCAACAATCTCGTATTGAGTGCAAGTCGCCACGGATTGTTCGCCCCATAGAAATCGGCGCTCAACCATCTTGTAAACATGGGGAAACATGGGCACAGGTTGTTTCCAAGAGCTCCAGTCGGCCGTGGGTGTGCTAGAATAAGTGCTGTATGTGGTAGTGGCACCTCCAGAAACAGTAGCTGACGCAGGGGGGTGGTAGGTCGAAGAGTTTTCACCGGGGTAAATAAAGAACTCGATGACAGTGTCTGGCCATGTACATATCCAAGGCTTATCGCCCTTCTTGGCGTTTGGGGGAGCCTTATTCTTAAATCGATGGAAAGAGTTGTAGTCTTCGTATTCATCGTCGCCGTCCCAACCGCGCTTGCTCAGGGCAGCACCGAACTTCTTCTCGGAAACGATGACAGTCTTGTTGTACTTTGTTCTCATCCACCAAGCAGGACCGCGTGCAAGTTCCAACGTGTCGTTAACTAATACCATAGGTGTCGGCTGAGGAATGCTGGGAGGTTGAGCACCCCACGGAAATGGCGTGTCCTTATCAGGAATAGCTTTGAGAGTCATATTGTAGCAAGGTTTGGACTTGGACTTGGGCTTTGTGCCATTATCGATCTGAATCGACCACATAGGGATGACAATGTCACAGGACCAGGCCGATGACTGTTGCGAGTCGTTGAAACAGGCATTGCTATTCTGAGGGCTAGGGTCGATATTGGGAAGTGCAAAACGCCCTATGGCCATTTGGGGCAAGTCAGTCGGTATGGCTGTGATGATCTCAGGGTCATATGTTGTCGTGGTCGGTGGTTGGTAGGAATATTTGCTGGACAGGAGTTAGCATGATAGTGAAGGTCAATGGCAAAACTTACTCATTTGGATCGGGGGGTTCATCTGGGTTATTGTTATGGTTTTTCGTGAGCATCGTGCCAATAACGGCACCCATGATGATGCCCATGAGAATCAAGCCAACAAGCAGGAGGCAAATAGCCCAGTAAGGTACAATTCCCCAGAGCTTCTTCTTTGCCCGACGTTGCCATTTGTTTACAGTAGGCTTCTCGGAAGTTTCGGCGGCGGCGGTGTTGATGTCGTGATGGCTGGCCTCGGAGGCATGACTTCTGACTGAAGGCCGGGTCCTCGGCAAAGCTAGGTCATCATCCGTTGATGAGAATTCAGGATCGCGAGTTGCCATACCAATTCCGCCAGCTCCTGGAATTTCCCTGGTGGGGGACGGGGGTTCCGACACTGGTGATACTGGTGATACAGGTGTTTGTGTTGCAGGTTTAGGCACATACGCATTATCCGGATATCTGGTGTAGGGCGGCAGTTCCTCCATATGACCCAACGGTCCCACCAAATCACCTGCCTCTTCTCCATCTGGTCCTAGTTGTCGCTGATAAGTTCCTCCCAAGCCATTGAATCCCACTGGAATAGAGGGTGCGCTGCTCTCGCCGGAGGTGGTGTTTTGTGTATAAAGAGCATATGGATGAGTTGGAGCTTGAGTGCCTCCGTAAGAGCGATCTTCTGGTATGACTGCGTTGGCGGTGGTAGATGTAGTAGCCACACTCATTGTTCGCTGAGGATACATCTGATATGGATGAGAGGGGCCAGATGGGCCTGTATATGGACTTTCGGCACGAATGACCGGAGAATCTGACGATAGGCTGTGATTGTTGCGTATATGAGATCGGTCAGCAGTTGATGTACCGTCGTTTCGAAGAGCAAGTGAATCATGATTTCGGTGAGGCTTGGAGATGCTAGAAGGTCGATTGCGGATAGCAGGAGCAATTTCATCTGATCCAGAAACAAGGGGTGCCTGTGATGACTTTGTAGATGCCGACTGTTGGGAAAAGGATTCAGTCGATGATAATGACGATTCGGGTTGGGTATTGGAGTTTGAAGTCGGGTTTATGGAAGAGGAAGAGGTGGCATTATCGGATGGTCGGAAGCCATCCGCTACCATCATCGCACTGAGGTCGTAGTCATCGTCAGCACCACTACCAGTGGACAGCCTCAAGGAACGCGAGCGCCGAGTCGATGAGCGACGCGAGTTGCTAGAGTCCTTCCCGTTGCTAGGATCCATGGCGTGGTGGAGAGGGAGGCCAGGGCTTCAAGCCAAAGACGCCGACAAGGGCGTGCCCTACAAGTCGTTGAATTTCGAGAGGCTGAAGTCGACGTCGAGAATCAAAGGGGCGATGAACGGTCGGGATTCGAAGGAGAGCGGTCGGCAAGCCAATGGCGAAGGGAGTCGATTTCGGGAGACAAAGTCAGATAAGGAGACAGTTTGTAGCGAGCGAATATTGAGTTCGAAACGGGAAGTTCGACGACTCGAGTCAGGTCGATAGTCGGATGAGCGAGAGTGATTTGAGAGATTGAACCCGATTCGATTCGATTGATGATGTTGATGATAATGATCTGTTAAGTCGTGGGTTGGGATGGGATGGATGGATCGATGGGGATTGACAGAACTGCAAAAAGCCAAGAAAGAGAAAGCGGGTTTCGAAGAGAGCGAGGGAGCGACTGGGAGTGGCTACACAACAGAAACAGAAGGAGGGAGACTGGGAGAACAGACCAACAGGAGACAAGCAGGCGCCATACCAAGAGAGGGTCCCGACTTTCCCAGCGGGCTTTGGTGGACCCAACGCCCCATCCTAAGCCAGTCAGAACTGGTCTGGAAAGGGGAAGACCTCTAGGGAGTCTGGGCTAGGCTCAAGATGGTCTAGGAATGCCTGAGCTAGCAATTCAGCGTAGGTTTTTTGTTTTCCTTGGACCTGAGTTGAGTGAACTACCTGAAGAGTTCAGGGCGCGAGAAAGCTTATTAAAGGCCTAACTCGAGACACAAAGAAGAGGCATGCACGAGGAAGAAGACGGCTGTGCGACACTCAGCACATTCTTAATCCCATAAAGCAGTCATGATCTGCAAAAGATTAACTCTCTTATCTGCAATTGAACCCTCCGTGTTCCCCAATGTGTGTCCCCTCTCTCCCCATCATCAGAGTACGGATAAAAACCACAAATCCCCCTGGGCTGGCAGTGCAAGTGCAAGTACCTGGGGCCAGGTTTGGAACGGCGGACCTGGGCTAGGGGCGAGTGAGCGCCCTGGATCATGCGATTGGTGGACCGAGGACCCCGTTTCGAGCAACAGCCAGTGAAGCAGCTTGGAGCGGTTTCAGCGAGCAGCATTGGGCTTGTCTTTGTGGATGGATCACTAATGGAGAGGTTTCATTCCTGCGTCATTGGTCATCGGAACTTGGCTGCTCGCAAGACTCTATTTTTGAGGGTTTGTGTACGGATATGCATAGTTGGGTGTTGATATTGGTGTTTACGTGGTGAATCCTCGTATTCACAGTCAGTCAGTCAGTTATCCATTCCCTCGACACATCATGATGCAGATAGATACCATAGATATAGTATGGACATAACTAGTCGTTGCCATCATCTTCATCATTGGAAGTCTCGGCAGTGATTCCATGTCTTTCAGTCATCCATTGTCACCGTCGGCTCTTCTCCCGCTTGGCAACCAAACCTGACTAGGGGTTGTGCAGCATCGGTAGCACACTCCGAGGCATTGGCCTTCCATTATCGGTTCCAGTTGGTTTTTCACGCGCCAAGATCCCTGTGCGAATGGTACCTTTTGTTTACAGTCGAGTTCAAACTGCCGTGATCAGTTCAGGGTCTATACCATGAACAATTACATATAAAGATGGGCAATCTGATCATCGGTGGTAGAAGATCAGGTGAAGTAAGTCATGAACTGACTCCCGTTCTCTGTTTCACTGCATGGCTTGTCAGCACTCAAGTTCAGGCGCTTCCCTACTTCCATCACATTCCTCACATCGCACTGCACGAAATGGGCGATCCCGGCCGAACCGGCAGCGATGCTCCCTCCTGAATCCCAGGTCTCAGTCCGTCAGTGTCTGTCATTCCCGGTCTCCGCTGATCTCACCAAGATGATCTAAATATTTGCTCACTCAAGCGAAAACCCCATCTTCATAATTGATCCACATAATATCCAGGTTTTTTCCAACTCGTCTTCTACTTGTAGAACTGTAGGATTGTCATTTGTTGATTTGCACAGAGCGAGGGCTTTGTCCACGTTAATTTCCCAGTTTGTTCTGAATAGCATCCAACGGTCGGCTAGTCGGCTCTCTCCCCGTATCCCTGATGGTTTGCTTGCACGTGGGCTATCCCTCATCTCACTCACCTGTGTTGAGCTTTGGCTGTCTCTCAGGTTCATGTAGTCTGCTGTACTGTATGCTTCGGGAACGTGCAACATGACTCGGAGCATGCTCAACGGCGCACTTACTCTCAGAGGAGTGCCTTATCCAACCAGAGTCTTCATCTCGCGTCTCTCAAGATGCAGACAAAGTTGGACGATTTCGATGTATGCGTTGTCACTGAGAAGATGGTGTCAGACATGTGGTTCTCATTGATCTTTGCACAGGCAGGTGAGATCTCTCTCTTATATCTGCCACACCGGTTGAAAATGAAGCGTTGAAAATGCTCGCCTTGTTTTTTCTAGCCCACTCTCATGCCATTTCTGGGGTACAGTAGTTTCCAACTGCCGGTTAACAAATGAACCAACCATGATACTTGACCCAACTCTCGGGTTGCCTGGTGTCTTGACCACATGTTCAACATGAATGCCATTAGACAACGAGTTGAGCACTCGCATAGTCCATAGATCACACGGTTGACAAGATGAATAAATCCTTCAGAGTGGTGATCTTTGTGAAATAGTGATTGTACCAGGTAGGCTAGATTGTCAGACCTTGTATTCAGCATTATGCTACCTGAGTATCGAATACACAATCTCTGTTATCAGGCCATCGACTACATGTCACCCTACAATCAAATGTTCACATCTGGCAACCTATAAAGTCCTAGAATAGGTTATCAATGAAGCTCAGAAAGGCACTCACAGTATGCAACTCTCGACCCTTTATCCCTGGATCGTCAGCCTTATAATTCATGTTTCGTTTCGTTTCTGCACTTCCACATGCCTCTCGACTCCAAACAGCAACTCTACCCTTTCCAAAGGCGGTTATTTTTCAACCCCGTCACATTCTTTTCTTGCTCACCTCGCAACTGCATAAAACCTCCCAATGTCACAGCACAACCCCCCTCTCTCACGCATAACCAACCAGTCAACCCTGTTACGGCGGCAGCTTGCATGCTCCAGCAGCCAATCGTTGCGGCTCAACATCACCGCTTGAAAACGTACCGCGTAGAGCAGACCACCGCACTGCAGCCTCGTTTAACTTGTTTCGCTCCAGATAAGAGGCAGTGAGAAAACAGGAAAAGGCAGCCACAGCGAAGTGCATGCAGCTGCATGACGTCTAGGCGTCAGTTATCCACTGCCCTCGGGCGTTCGCATGGCTCCGCAGCCTGTTGTGTTTAGTTAAAGTGTCCTGATTTTTTGATATTCGTTCGTGGATTATGCTGTCGAACGGGTCTTGTGTCAGTCAAGTTTCAAGGAACTTGGACTGTCGGCCAATTCAGTTCCATGGGTTGTGTCTGTTTGTGTTCCGTGGCCAATTGAGTTGATCAACCCGAGCTGTCAATCGCATAGTTCGACTTAATATCTCATCGTCTACTTGATACTGATCAGTCCAACCTGACAACTACTGGCGAACCACTACAGCGTGCAGTGTGTTCGCTTCACATTAAACTACTCGCCCACGAGATTTGCATCTCTTACACCCTCATCTCTGTCCTAGATCATCTATCACCTTACCCCTCTCCAAAGCAGGGCGAACGTGGCGCACGATCGTCCAGCTTGCACAGCGTCCATGACCCCTTGGCTGCTCGCCCGAGAGCCTCAAGGAACGTCTGTTCCCTCCCGCCGTCAGCCAAATGTCACTGGCGGCCCGTCACTTGCAGCGTACCGGTCCCGTACCGTACTGCACATCACCTGGAGAGTCGTATCGTGTATGCCCGCTTGCACAGAAGACGCTGCACGACGGACGGTCTTGACACCCACTCACTTGCTGACTCCAAACTCCCCCTGTCGTTCTTTGCTTCTGCCGCCACCACGGTCTGTCCTGTTGTGCAATGTGCAACAACCATAGGAGACAATAGCCTCTTTTCTCGTCGCCCGCAGAATATGAGATGCCTTGACGAGGCAGCCGATCCTGACGATTGCTTTTGTGCAATGATCAGTTCCAAGTACGTAGATGTTGTGTAGACCTCGCCTAGTCCGTGTGTTTAGTTCCCGTCTATATCATGCTCCCATGTCCGTCTCTCGTTTGCCTCGTCCTTTCTTCTTTAGCTCTTCATGTCGATCTCTTCTCTCTTGAACAAGGAACCCCTTCTTTCTATTGCCCATCTACCACGCTTGGCAAGCATCACCTTGCCTTCAGTACAACACCAGCCTCAGCTCAGTGCTTTGGTTCGTGAACTGCACACCATCTACACATTGTAACTTCACAAACTCTTCGCCACCCGCCTCATTCTCCAAGTAATTGCCATCTCTAATAATCCACCATGTCACGTTCATCCGTCTACTCAGATGACAGCCGCTCATCGGCATGGACGACTACTTATACCCGGATACCCAAGAAACAGCCCAAGGCTCTCCGCTTTCTCTCATGGGTAGCTGGAGCACCACCTGGAGCTACAGCTGTCAAGAAGAGAACAAGAGATTACCGTGATGACCGTTCAGTCAGTTCCGGTGGCTCGACGTTCTCTAACTGGGATCAGTCCGACACACAACTCTACTGGGTTGTTCATCCCAACAGCTACTACTACAGCGGTAGCAGTAGGGGTAGCACCAGCAGTGGACATAGTAAGCGAAGTGGACGGAGCCACAAGAGCGGAGGTGGAGGTGGCTCCCGTAAGCACTTCGACGGAGCCGTTCCTCGGCCGGTGGTTCAGCCGATGAACATGAACGGCGGCCCCCCACCACAACATCCACCTCCGCCTCCGATGGCCCCACCCATGGACGGAGGCTACGACGGAGGCCCAGGTTATGATGCCGGCTACGGCGATGGTATCTATGATGAAGGCTATGATCCCAATTTCGGTGGTAGTCCTCCTCCTGCCCCGATGATGGGCGGATATGCTGGCCCTCCTCCTCCTCACATGCCTCCACCACCTCCCATGCATCCCCAAATGCCCGGTGGAATGCCCGGCGGAGCTCCTTTTATCGACTTGACTGGTCAGAACCACCCAGGAGGTAGAGGAGGTCCCTCTTCAGAATCAGACGGTTGGAGTTCTGAGGAAGATTAATATCAGTCCTGAGACTGGGTTAACGAGCAGAACCTATTGAGTAGTGTTGTGCTTTCTGTTCACGCTGATGATTGTGTTCGGATATGTATTGCTAACAAACTTGGGATGGCGAACATGGCGTTATGGGAATCAGTTATGAGACAACTGAAGGGTTATGAATGAATTCATGATTGCTTGCACGCATCAATTTAACGAATGTCGCTTGCTGTTCTTTGCTTCTTCTTGGCATAGCCATTATCGTGTTAACCTCTTGCATTTCAAGCTGCAGTTATGGTGGTGCGATTATACATGTATACAGTTTGATAATACGAGTAGCTGCTTTATGTTTTATGTTTATGTTCCCATGTTATACTGGAGTAAGAATGTTTTCACAACCATTACTTCGAATTGCTTGAACTACGTCACAAATGGCTGCCTTTATCGAATGCCACACAGTTCTAGTAATTTACTCATGGAGCTGTATAGCAAGGAACGAAACCAGAATTGTTAATATCCATACTGAAACGTGAGGGTCTAGACCGTTACATGATTGATTGCTACCGGGTAACTGAAGGACAAAATGACGTAGGGATAGAGTCTCGACCATTCGCATGCCTCTAGCGGCTCAAGAAGTGTCGTGTGCTCCCTCTCATGCACAAGCTACGATACGTAATATCTGCGGTAGCTAGGTAGCAAAAAAAAAAAAAGCCTTGGTGTTTGCCCATTTCATTTTTCTTGGTCCCCCACCCGCCTTCGGCTTTGAGCGATGCACCAAAGTCTGCAACGCATCAAATGTTCCTAACCCCCCCTGTCGACAAGACCCTTTGACCTTACGCATCAACCAATGATATTCATCAGCCGGTGTTCGCTTGCCGGGAGATGGTTGAAACACAGCCTCCCGGTGGAACAGATACGGTCTAGCGGCCGATTGGATCTCGACGCCGCCGTGACTCTTCCCGGGTGATGCTCCGCCGGGAGGCTTGGGCTAAGAGTGCGGTGTAAGTCAACAAGACAGATAGATAGACAAAGGGGAAGAAAAGGTCTAGATTTAACATGACGACAGTGTCTTGAGGCACGAAAGAAACATCCTGATTATTTATCCCTGCTTTGATCGTATGTATAATGCGTTGGAAAATGCAGTCATCCTGTACGTGTCGTACTGTATATGCAGCCTGAACCAATCCAATGTGCTGACTCGTTTTGCTCACAGAAAAGAGGCAGCCGAGCACAGGAGGGTCAGCGGGTCATGCTCCAGTTGCCTTACCAAAGATCTTTGAAGTCAACAAAGAGTAGGCATTGATGATTGTGGTTAACCGTTGGACGGTTGCATACCTTGGTTAAGGCTCTTTACCAATGACAGCATAACATGCTTGTTTTAGACTAATAATTTAGGAGAAAGAAATTCACGACATTGCCCACGGACGAAGTGATTGGTAGTGTTTCCCTGTGTCAAAGAGTCTTCAGAAACTGTATCATTGATCCATGGAGCAAAAAACGGATCTGCTGCCTAACGATGACGCTGTGATGCCTGGCTTTTCCACGCGACAATCATTATCTTGTCTAATAGGAAACGCCAATCTCTACCCCACACGCAAAACCACTTTTCCACTTGTGTCACGGCGTGGAGAATCGATCCTAGTTGGTTTACGCGGGCTGTGACTCAAGTGGCTCAATTCGTGAGCTGTAAGGCTGATGGCGCATATGATGAGGGTGTGGATGCCTCTCTCTCTACCTAGTCCGCATCAGTATCACGTTTCGTGCATACAAACTTGACGCTTATAAAACCTTTCGTCGCCTCTCTCACTTCAACTTTTCCTCCCACACAACTCACCTCCATCATTCCTAGCTACTTTTATTCGTCACAGGCCTCAACTATCCTTCTCTGCAAGGAGAGACCTCCCTCAGCAACAACAAGACTTGTGTGAGTCTAGGATCAGCCGAGGAAGCCCTTTGATTAGGTATTCCTGACATCCTTACTTCAGGTCCGGAGATTTCTTGCTCTCTGTGTGCTTGTCATACACTCTTTACGTGCAACATTCTTCGACGCACGTTAGCATGATAGGACCATTTGCGTTCCTGCAGACCATCTCCCACGCCCAAAGTATGGAGACCCTCAACACAACTGGCGAGGCCGCTAGTCTCCCAAATGCGCCTCCTTCACAGTTTGCCATCTTGGACTTTCTATTCCCTGGCTTTTCCACCTTCTCAAGTATCGTCCATGCTTATCTCGGTATCGACCTTAACCTCTACATTCCCCTCCTCCTGGTTATCTCCGGTATCATGTTTGCCTGGAACTATATCACTGAGTATTCATGGAGCATCATCGGTCAGCATCTCATGTCTGCTGTACGTATTCGCACCGATGATGAGATCTACAACATAGTGATGGCCTGGGTGGCAAACCAACGATTTGCCCAAGGTTCTCGACGTTTCATGGTCAACACAAACATCAACTCTAGGAGTTGGTTCTTGTTTCGATGGGATGACGAAGACAACGAAGAGGAAGATTCTGGCTCAACTAAGAAGCCTCTCCAGTATACCCCTTCGGTCGGTTCTCACTTCTTCTGGTACAAGGGCCATGTCCTTCTCTTCGAGCGCCACGAGAACCGTGAGCGCTCTGGGTTCCTCACCTCGAGCGAGCGGGAGGAGTTGTCCATCTCTTGCTTCGGTCGCAATCCCCGTATCATTAAGGAGCTCCTTGTCGACGCTCGTGAACAGTATCTGAAGAAGGACGAGAAGAAGACCATCATTTACCGCGGTTCACTTGGTCAAAATGGCGGCGATCCCACATGGCAACGATGCATGAGTCGAGCTAGCCGCCCCATTTCCACGGTTATCCTCAACGAAAAGGTCAAGCAAGACGTGATTGCAGACGTCACCGACTATCTTGACCCCAACACCCGCCGCTGGTACTCCAACCGCGGTATCCCCTACCGCCGTGGGTATCTTCTTTACGGCCCCCCTGGAACCGGAAAGAGTTCGCTTAGTCTGGCCTTGGCTGGCTTCTTTCGCATGCGAATCTACATGGTCAGTTTGAGCTCTACCATGGCCAGTGAAGAGAACCTTGCAACCCTCTTTGCCGAGCTCCCTCGCCGTTGTGTAGTACTTCTGGAGGATATTGACACTGCTGGTCTCACTCACACTCGTGAGGATACAAAGGGTGAAAACACAGAGGAGGCAGTTGTTCCCGTCACCACCGCACCCGCCAAGCCTGGTCTTCCCCCCACTACAGGACCTGCGCTCCCAGGTCGACTTTCACTATCGGGACTCCTCAATATCCTCGATGGTGTTGCCTCTCAGGAAGGACGCGTCCTTATCATGACTACCAATCATCTTGAGAAGCTGGACAAGGCTCTTATCCGTCCTGGCCGTGTCGATATGATTGTTGAATTTGGTCGTGCCGACGCTGATATGAGTGCCTCTATCTTCCGTGCCATCTATGCCCCTTACGAGGGAGAGGGTGCTCCTGGAAAGGATGTGGAGATCCTGGAACCCGAGGAGGCTCAGAAGCGTGCTGTATTGGCCGAAAAGACCCGCCAGGAGACCATGGAGAGAGTTAATGCTCTTGCCGATAAGTTCGCTACCAAGATGCCCGAGCTCGAATTCAGCCCTGCCGAAATCCAAGGATTACTTCTCAAGCACAAGCGTAACCCTGGGGCCGCCATCGACGCTGTTGATGAGTGGGTGATTGAAACTCGCAAGGAGAAAAAGCAAAAGGAAATCGAGGATGCGGAGAAGCGACGCAAGGAGGAGCAGGAGGCCCGCAAGGCGGAAGCCAAGAAGAAGCGCAAGGAGGAACGAGCAAAGGCGAAGAAGGCCAAGGCTAAGGCCAAGCGAAAGAGTAACGGCGAGAGCTCTGGTTCTGACTCTTCTGATTCTGATACCGAATCCGAGACTGAAAACCGCACCAACGAGAAGAAGGATGAAAAGAAAGACGGGAAGAAGGACGAGAAGGACACGGAGAAATCTGAAGACAAGCCCAAGGAAGCTGAGGAAAACAAGAAACTGGAGGTTCCAGACGAGGAAGCAAACAAGTCCAAGGGAACTTCTGATTCTGGATACGACACCCCCAACACTGCTTCGTAATCATTTGCATGAGTGGAAGAGTCTGATATACAACGCATACAGCGGCGTTGGATGGGAGTTTTTTGCATCTGTCAACTTAAAAAGATTGATCATCTTCAATAGCGTCAGCGTCACTTTTTGAAATACACTTAATAGTCATACTTCAGTTTGTCAAGTCTTTGCTTTTTCACAGTGACTCGTATATCACAAAAGTTAGCACAATGATAGTCCATCCTGTGAGTTATGCAACTCATCAAATCTAAGTCATTGACTTAAAGTCAATAACCTTTTGTGGAGGGTTCCGTGTACTTCAACCTGTCTCCGTTATTACTCCCAAACGAGGGAAACATTAACTGAGCGAACACGAGAGCGACAGGCATTCTCACCCCCGGCAAAAGATGCATGAGATTCGAGATCGATGCCGTTGTACCAATACGTCATGCCAGGGGCAGGATCTGGGGTCGGTTAGATCCTTACGGGGTTGCTTGGACCAAGAGATAAGGAGTAGTGTGCAGTAATCGAGAAGAGGAAGACGATGAACGCTGCCTGAGTTCTGGAACCAAAAGTAATAACCGAACAATACGAACCATTTTGAACGGTCGAATTCGCAAAAGGATCCGAGTGTCTCAAGATGCCACTAATAACGTGTCGTTGCGATGGACCTTTACCCATGCAGGTCCCTGTGATGCTGCACAAAAGGGATGCGATGCGGCTTACAAGGCTGGGAGGCTAGGCAGCTTTGAGTATGATCGACCCGAATAAGAGAGCCCAATCCGAAGACGGTTGCATGTTCAGTTTTATCGTTCTTCAGCTTCTCATGGATTCTTTCAAACATCATAATGCATATGTTGACAATCCTTCTGCGAGGCGTAAGAGGGCGATAGTTTTGCCATCCCCACGGCCCGTGTGCAAGAGGTACGTAGACGCTAGATGGATACCATCCAGGTTCCACGACGACCGACCCCATCCGAAAATCTTGAGCGATAATCAATCAGGCGTGATGGTAGTGCCTGAGATGCAGGAATCTGCACGTTGATTATCTTAGGCCGAATAGCGGCGGACTTGGACACAAAAGTGTGTCAAAGTCTTGGAGGCTAGCTGTATCAGACTTAGGACGGCGGTTTTGACCCACGCCGAAGAACGGAATGCGGCGGATCTTATGCTGAGCGATTGATAATGAAGTACGAGTTGACGTCGTCACAAGCCAGGGATTGTATGATGAAGAAAGTTGCACATGAGGGACAAACCGGAACATGACGCTAAAGACGGGGCACGGCGTGGGACACATGTCGATAAATTTCTCATTTCCATAAGCGTAAGTACTCTCCGAGGATGCTGGAGATGTCAGTTAGGATAATACTGGTTGAAGTGAAGAGCATAAAGGATAGCGAAGAGTTGTCATCAGGTAGTACAAGAAACAAAAGTATAGTAGATAGAGCAGTCTTGAGGCAAGCAGTCGAAATCACATCATAGCTGTCTCTGTCAGCATATCGTGCGTGGAGAGGTAAAACTAGCCATGGTTGGGGTATACTTGTAAGAAGAAAACACTAATAAGCCATCCATACACGCAATGCAGAGCGCGTGAACGGCAGATGGGCCCGAAGAACTTGAGCGATGAGTGAGTGGGACACATCCATTGAGTGATTCCAGCCAAGTCAAGTCGTTGGAAGTCAGGCCCATGTAGCTACCTATGCATGGTCCAATGATAGAGATGGTTCTAGTGCTGACACTATTGTCTCATAAGAATACGATGGTATGCAAGACATGATAGACATGGAGAGTCTTGAATGGTGTTGTATTGTATAAATCGAATGCATGGGTGAAGTTGAAGAATATCGAAGCTGTTGATGAGATGAAATGGAGTCGTCCAAAAAGGGTAAGGGCGGTGATGCGGGATTAGAAGCGATGAGACGCTGTTGTCCCCTGCTAATTAGCGGGTAGTCCCTGGAAAAAGACGGGTTCTAGGCCACAGCCTCCCGCACCTCATCACAGCCCGACTGGACAAATAATTCCATTGGCTCTGACAAAAACCGGTTTGCTACTGTTATAGATCATGCCCCGAAGTCTTACTAAGAGAAGGTGTAAGCTCTTTTCTGAGAGAGTCCTAACAAAGAATTCATTTTCGGGAAGTTACTCTAAAGGGTAGGTAGTGCAGATCAGCTACTGAACTGAGTAGGGTTCCTCGAAACACTGTTTAACTAAACGCCAACAAGCGAAGAGGCCTGCCTACTGTAACTGTAACTGTACCACAGACCACACTCCCAACAACCTATTGATTGCTTTGAAAAGCCATTAGATGAGCACACGGATGCCATGCCACTGCCCGTTAGGAATACTGGGTATTGAAGGATCGCCTTGTACTAATTACAAGGGGGATTAATTACCGGATATCAAGACTTACCAGAAATCCAGGTTCATCACCTATCACTAGTGACTATGTGCTGTCGTGTTCGTGTTTCCAGCAGCTACCGCTACCGCTACCGCAGGCACTCAATTATACCCGTCCAAGGTCCCACCAACCAGCAACTAATCCACACCATCACATCACAACAAGACAAGCCCGAATAGGACCGCTGTCAAGCACACCAGGTACATCTTGGCCCGGCACCCACCGGTTGAGGCTTGCCCCTGGCAGGAGGCGACATGTGCTGCTGCAGAAGCGGGAAGAGGAGGAAACAAAAAATTCTCGGTTGTTGCAGAGAGTTGTAGTGAGGTCATGACTTGTTTGTAGACATGATCTTGAGTCATATCACGGTATGGCTCGGTGTTACTATCAGAGGGAGAGTTGTCTATTGATCAAAATGCGTTTCTAGGCTACGAACAATAGACAGTTATGAGTATTGTTGTTTGACGTCCAAGCTTCTTATCAAGTTGGTTGCCGTCCATCATGACCATGATCCAAGGATCCATGACCTTAACTCCAAGCTTACAAGTACCTCAAAAATCAGACGCAGCCAATCCAATTACACGAGAGGCCAACAGTGCAGCGTCTATCCAGTGGAAAAAGGCAAAGGGCGGTGAAAAACTTGATACCTCTGAATCTAACTAACCCGCCCAACAAGTGAAGGTCACTCGTTTCACCCCGCCGCGGCCACTTACTCACTGAAATCACACCCCGTCCGTCTACTACTGTACAGTACCTCACCTCACCTTGGATTTGGAGATCCAATCTCAGTCCATCTCAACCTAACAAGCACCAAGACCACTACTACAGTACAGAGACACACACACTCTCTACTGCTTGTCCCTGAACCCGCAATCTCGCGCTCTTCTTCCGGGTCCCCCCTTCCCTTCCTTCCTTTCCTTTCCCTTGTCGTCGTCTTATTATAAGATATCTCCACATCCTCTTCTTCTCTCTCGACTTCTCTTCCATCTCTTCTTCTCTTTGTCTTCCTCTTCTGCTTCTTCTTCCCCCCACCAACCGTCTCCTTCTCTCCCCAAATCTTTCATCATGTCTCGTCCTCAGAACATTGGCATCAAGGCCATTGAGCTTTACGTCCCTAGCCAGGTAAGCTGAGATATTCCCTCTGCGATTGTTCGCCATCGTCACACAATCTTCAATGCCCTCATGTTCTCCTGTTTCTGCTGGGAACTGTTGTCGTTGAATCTTGCCCCTCACCAAACTTTTTGTATGGGACAAAAAAAAGTCCCTGCGTTATTACTCTCGTGTTCGGGTTCTGGTCGTGTGCCCCTCCATTTCAGATTGTGCCCCTCCATCCCAACGCTTGAACGAACGCCTCTTTGATGACCCCAGCTAACCACAATTTTATTTGCTCTTTAGTATGTTGATCAGGTTGAGCTCGAGAAGTTCGATGGCGTTAGCGCCGGAAAGTACACCATTGGTCTTGGCCAGACCAAGATGAGCTTCTGCGACGACCGTGAGGGTAAGTTTCCCCAATTCTTCACCGTCCCCTGAAAAGACGATCTTAGCGCATTGCGCCTGTCCTCACCGCGTCCTGGGGAAATCTCATGATGGCATTGGATCACCGCTAATATGCGATTTCTGCAGACATCTATTCTTTCGCCCTTACTGCTACCTCCAAGCTCCTCAAGAACTACAACATCGACCCCAACTCGATTGGTTACCTCGAGGTCGGTACCGAGACTCTTCTCGACAAGTCCAAGTCCGTCAAGAGTGTTCTTATGCAGCTTTTCGGCGACAACACCAACATCGAGGGTGTCGACACTATCAACGCTTGCTACGGTGGTACCAACGCTGTTTTCAACGCCATCAACTGGGTTGAGTCTTCTGCTTGGGACGGTCGCGATGCTATCGTTGTTGCCGGTGATATTGCTCTCTACGCCAAGGGTAACGCTCGCCCCACTGGTGGTGCCGGTGCCGTCGCTCTCCTGATCGGCCCCAACGCCCCTATTGTTGCCGAGCCCGGTCTGCGCGGTACCTACATGCAGCACGCCTACGATTTCTACAAGCCCGACCTTACCAGCGAGTACCCCTATGTTGATGGTCACTACTCCGTCAACTGCTACACCAAGGCCCTCGATGCCGCTTACCGCGCTTACTGCAAGCGTGAGGCCAAGCAGGCCACTAACGGCACCAACGGTGCTTCCAATGGTGACGACTCTACCAAGACCAGCCTCGACCGCTTCGACTACCTTGCTTTCCACTCCCCTACCTGCAAGCTTGTCCAGAAGTCTTACGCTCGTCTCCTCTACCACGACTACCTCGCCAATGCCGACTCTCCTGCTTTCGCCGAGGTCGCTCCTGAGCTCCGCGACATGGACTACGAGAAGTCTTTGACCGACAAGGTTGTTGAGAAGACCTTCATGGCCCTCACCAAGAAGCGTTTCCAGGAGCGTGTCAACCCCTCCATCCAGGTCGCCACCAACTGCGGTAACATGTACTGTGGCAGTGTCTGGGGTGGTCTTGCCAGTTTGATCAGCGTTGTCGACAACAAGGCTCTTGAGGGCAAGCGAATTGGTCTTTTCAGCTACGGATCTGGTCTTGCGGCCAGTTTCCTGTCTTTCCGCATCAACGGCAGCGTTGAGAAGATCTCCAGCGTCCTCAGCATCCCTGCCCGCCTCGAGGCCCGCCGCGCTGTTCCCCCTGAGACCTACGACGAGGTAAATACAGAATGCTTCATCGCAATACATAAAAAACGTGTGCTAACTGTTTCTCCTAGATGTGCAACCTCCGAAAGCAGGCCCATCTCCAGAAGGACTACACTCCCAAGGGTGACGCCTCTACCATCGCCCCTGGTACTTACTACCTCACCAAGGTCGACGACATGTTCAAGCGCGAGTACGCTATCAAGGAGTAAAGGATCATCTTTTGAAAATCCAAAGATTCCTTGCTCGAACAACCTTTTATACGAGACATTTTCGCTTCTAGACTTGGTTCCATTACAGCTATGGACCAAGCAGTAAGCATATCATGAACATGATGACTTCAATGGGAGAAAACTAGACGCACAGTGAAGAAGAATACAGCGGATGATGATAGAAGCGCAATTCGCGCAGTGGAGATTGACATCGAGGTCCTCTAATTGAGCTCATAATCATGGACATTATGGCTTGTGGAAATACTGGGGACCGTCTCTCCCGGGAGATTTATGAGGAAGTTTGTAAAGGCCCGTACCATATAGACCTGGTCATTTGGCGCTTAGAAGAGTTTACGATACTTGGAATATAAAAAAAGTATTTCAATCGATCAAGTTTTCTCTAACTTGTGTCTATTCTTCTATCAGCTACTATGTGGTTGTCGGTATATGTGACATCTAAGACCATAGGCTTCCAAGCCGTGTTCCGATACTTTTAAACTATCTTCTACTCGTACATAAACAGGGGTATTCATTTATTTCTCCTCCTTGAACTTCCACTCTGCGTCTCGGTGGAGCATGTAGTCCTTGCTCTGAATGCCCTTCCAGATACCATACAGGCCGCCCAGCGGGGGCTTGCTCTTGAGGGAACGCTTCCATTTCTGTCGTTCTTCCTTTCGTGCTTCAACATCAACCTTGACCTTGTCATGAACAGTAGGAAGTGTCTCGGCGTGATATTTCTTTCTCAGAGCATCATACCATTGTCGGTCGTAGAGTTTCCAGAACTCGTCTTCGTTGTAATAAGTGTGAGCATAGAGCCACTTCAGACCTCCAAGCTCAACAAGCTTATCTTCGAGAGCGCGGTTCTTCGCAACAAATTCATCTGGGTCAGAAGGTCCCCAGCCCCAGAGACCAATGTTCAGTGATGGTGGAGTGGTCACTGTTCCGTCTGCAGCAGTTGTGGTCTCGCCAGTGTGAGGATGAAAAGTCGGAGGAGGTGTCTGCTTTAAAGGGCAGAGCCAGAGGGGCCAGATGTTGAAGTTCTCAGCAGTGTAATCGACAAAGGTCTCAGCAGTCTTATAAGGCAGACCCAGATCCTGGACGATGAAACGAGCAGACTCACCGCTGCCATGAAGAGCGCGGTACAGCATACGAGTGTGAAGGAAATCATCGAGGAACCAGCGGAAGAACTTTGTGAAAGGAACACCCTTGAAGTAAGTGAAGGCAGCGGCGCCGACCCAGAAACCACCGCGGTCATAGCGGAAGAAGTACTCGGCAAGAGGGATGTAATCAACAGGAGAGGATGAGGCAGATTCGGCGGAGACAGTAGGGCCAGCGGAGGGAACGTTGCGAGTGCGATCTTGGACATGGAGATAATACCAGGGATCCCAGGCACCACTGAAGGTCTGGGGCTTGATATTGGCAGGCTTGTCATCAGTCAGGGTACCAGTAACAACGACACCATGGTCCTTGGAGAAGAGGATGCCGTCGACATAGTCATTGGAAGGATTCTCGGTCTCGGCGCGGATTCGGGCAACAGCTTCGGCAACACTGCTCGTACGATGGTAGGTCGTCTTGACAAACTTCTTAGCTTCTTGAAGTTGAAGCTCAAGAAGCGTAGTCATGCCCAAAGAACCGACAGCTCCAGCAGCACCACGGAACAAGTCAGCGTTCTCCTGCCGCGACGCTCGAACAACCTCGCCATTTCCAAGAACCATCTCGGCCCAATTGACAGTATCATTGAAGAATCCGTGCTTGAACGAGGAGCTCTCGCCAGCTGTGCCTGCAAAGCCTCCTCCGGCCGTGATACCAGGAAACTCCATAACCACAGGCGGTACAAGGCCATGCTTCAGCGTCGACTCAACAAGCTTGTCCATTGGAACATTGGGCTCGACGAGAGCAGTGCGAGTCGCACGATCGACCTGGAGGACATTTCGAAGGGCACTGATATCGACGACGGGTTTGCCTGTCTGTTGAGGCCGAGTGCTATTCGTGCTGCCGTGAAAGATGCGGTATGGCTCACGACGCTCGAAGAAGCCGCGGACGGCAGATGCGATGGTTGTCACAGCCTGCTTGTGGCGCTCCATTGTCGGGGACTGAGACCCGGGTTCTGAGTCTGGAGGTGGCTTGTTTTGCTCTTGAGGTGAAGCGATCAGCGACATTTGGGATAAAAGTTTGATGGGTCTTCCCGTGCGGGCCGGTCTCGGGGATCGGAAGTGGTGGAGGCGGAGCCGGAATTGATATTGATAATGGGATTGATTGTTTTATACATGGAAGAACTAATGTTTTGGTTTTCAGGCCTCGTGGTACGTAACGTGGGTGCTGATCCTATAAGTCTTGGCTTATAAGTTCCGAGGCTGCCGGTCGTTAAAGTTTCAGTTGCTGGGCAGCTCATTCATCTCATGTAAGTCAGACATCGATAGGTATGTCAAAGCGACACTACTTAAACTAGGATCCCACACAGATAAAAGACAATATATCAAGAAGAGCAATTGACTATATATAACTATATTCCTAGCGCCTAGCTTCCAAGCAATATCCCATATATGTATCCAATCCCATTACACGCCCGATTGCGTTTCAAACCGTCGTCAAGTAAAGCCACCATTTAACGTTACAGCTTAGCTACTGGTGTTTCGAGAATCCGATCTTCTAGCCCTGTCTTCCGAAGCACCCTTTGTTGAATATCATTTTCTGAAACATCACTCAACTGGTCAAACCTCAATGGCACCTCTTCGCATGTTTTCGCCCTTATCATGACAGCACTCGACTCAATGCTGTCGGGGTCTTCCACTGCGGCACGTATGAACGATGCCCAGCCGTGGTAGCACCGTGGCGTTGCAGGAGCGTTACGCAGCATCATAGCGAAGCAGTGCGGCATTCCTTCGTACTCCTCGAACACCACTCGCACACCATCAGCCTCGAGTTTGCGAGCAAGAAACTTGTCCTCATATGCGAGAATCTCCCATCCGGTGCAAAGGTAGATAGGCGGCGCCCCTTTCCAGCTGCGTGCCATGACGAGAGATGCAAGAGGGTGAGCAGCGAGGTCATCGGCGATGTACATGTTGCGTCGTGGTGGATTAGCTGGCCAGGCTTCACACGGAGGGACTGTGCGCTTCTCGATGGCCTCTGGCTTGGGAAGATAATCACATGGGGTTGGTGTTGACATCTCCCATGTTGGGGAGCTTTGTGTAATGTCAAGCCACGGAGAGTTGAGTGCTACGCCAGCTGGCATGGGAACCTGACGCAGCTCGCCGTGCCACAGAATTGGAGAGTCTTGTCTGCGGAGCTCGAGGATGAGTTGGAGTAACGACAGTGAAAGATTACCGCCAGCGCTATAACCTCCTATGTTAGTCCTTGTGACACACGACTCAGACTCGAGACATACCTGTCACCAGCAATCACAATATGCTCCGGTTGCACAGGATCATGATAAGCATCCGGAGGTGGGTATAGAAGCGTCAGGTAAGACACAAAAGCGTCAAGCAACGCCGCAGGGAAGGGATGTTGCGGTGCAAGTCGATAGCGCACTGAGTAACACCGACCCCCCGTCAACTGCGCCAGCTTTTTCGTCGTAGGACGATGTGTTGCTGGGTCACAGAGATAGTAAGCGCCACCGTGCAAGTACAAGACTGTTGTTGGCTTCTTGCACTCTTGCATCATGCCGTGGTACCTCTCCCGCTCGGACACGTCAGGCAACGGAGCGCCACGGGCTACACCGCTCCGGTAGCCGGTCCACTCGGCCTCAACATCAACGAGATCGGGAACGGAGACTCGGCAGGTGGAGCCTCCGAGGTGTTCGAGTGTGCTGATGAGGGCATCGCGGACTGATGTCTCTGGAGGTTGTGGACTGGCATATTTGCTAACCCAGATGTGCCCCTTTATACCAGAGTCACGGAGTGTAAGTCGCTGGACAGATGATATACTACGGGGAGCTTTTGGGGTCAGAAGAACGCGAAGACAGGCGATGATGATGGCGCTTCGCAGGTCGAGATATTTGGATGAGTCGGAAAGATTCAGGATGTGTGCTAGGCCCTGGCGGACGATGAGAGGGAGTAATGGAACAACTGTCCGTAAAGTCTCCAGAGTTGCTGAGTCCATAGCGGTATGAATGTCAAGATTATGTAGAGTGTAGGATTGTCGCTGAAGTTATAGTTGTTGATGTGAGTGCGATGTAAGTGATTTTAAGGCAAAGACGAAGTGATCGAGACAACAGATGGACATGGGACAGGTCGAGGAAGGCATCGACCTGATATAATCTGAACAGCAGAGACTTGGCTGATTGAGACCCAAGTCATAAAGGTATGGGTAATAGGTTAGAGGGAGGGGTAGCTAGTAGAAGAAAGGACCAGCTGAGGCAGTTCAAGAGTTGTCGTACAGCGGCCTCTAACTAGACAAAGACTTAGGAACCCCTAGGATCCAATTTCAATGATCTCCCTCGAACAGAGCCCAATCAGGGGCTGTCTTTTCTGTTTGGAATCGCGTCAAAGTCCTTGTCCGGAATGGCGGTCTTGGAGATCCATGACACTTTGTTGCTTTGCCACTTGTATGTAAGTGTAAGTGGGCTTTTACTAAAGGTGTGGTTACCTAGGGCCAGCGTGAACTCTCTGGCAGCTGAAAGGTCGATATTTAGGTCGGGCAAGTTGTTCCTTTTCACTTTTCACCGTCAAATCACAGAGAAATCAGAGTGTGTGATCACTTGAGGTGATGCGTTGGTTCAACAAAATGAGCCTCGGCACAGGGAACTAGTTCACAACCCAAACCTTCAAGTGACGTCTACATGGAGTTGCAACTAGCGCTTCAGACATGAATCAGATCCCTCGGCAACAGAACCAGAGTCATATTGCGGGGATTGACAAGACGAACTCTTATTGTGCCTTCATTTACTGGACTACTACTTACTTTGAGATGAAAGCCTTCTCAACGGTCAATGCGTTGGTCGAGTGTGGGTTATGAGACTGGTAGGCTCATCAAGCCCAAAATGGTAATTCTTGCGGGCAGCGTCAAGGTTCAGTGCATGCGCGATAGCAAGGGGATGCATGTAAGCGCACGCGAGGTGAGAAGAAGCAAACAACTAGGCGCGGAACTTAAAACAATATTGGTATTGGATCTTGCAGGCTTTTCTGTCCAAATCAAGCATCTTGCATATCATAACATCTTCATAATACCTGTCAGGGTTCGTAGTATTTTTGCTTGATTTGAAGAATTACTACGACCTGTAGCCCTGTATATGCAGTATCAAAGGATCATGCTTGGCCTGCCATGTCTACAACAGATGAATAGTCTTATGAATTTGTAAATTAGGCTCAAATAAGTAATGTGGTAAAATTGACAATGGTGATATAACGCTACAATACCAAACCATCCCGCCACGTAAACACCTCCAGTCAACAGACCCGATTATTCCAAAACTATGGATGCATAAATATTGTACAATTATGGGCAAGTATACTCTTTAATGTTTCAAGAGCTGGAGCTAGCGCCAGCCTTGGGCTCGTCGGCCTTGACCTGAGTCGACGATGTATCATTCTGGTTAGTCATGGCCATCTGCCAGGCAGGGATAGACTTCTTTCCGGTCATGTTGGCGAGAGGGGAGGATGAACGGTTGAGTTGAGGAGCAGAGGGGAATGTAGGCTTGGGGACCTCTGCAGCAGGAGTGGTAGTAGCCGATTCAACTGTGGCCTTCTCTCCGTTGGTCTTAGCAGCGGGAGTCGAGGTAGAGGCAGCAGGAGTAGCTGCGCTGGAGCTTCCACCGGCACCGACAGTTCCGGATGTACCTCGCATATAGGTGTTCACGGTTGAAGAGTTGGTGCTGGTGCTGGGGGTGGTCATGCGCTGAGTTACCAACGTCTTGAGACTGGTGAGCTCAGTGTTGATCTCCTTCAGTCGGTTATCGGTCAGGCCCTTTTGGTTCTCGAGAGCCTTAGGAATCGCGTCCTTGAGAGACTGAACCTCGTCACGAATTCGGGTCGCATCGTCCTCCCGACGACGATTCGCAGCCTTGAGGTCAGTCATGACTGTCTCGAGGTCCGCGATCGCCGCGTCCAGCTTTTCGGTTCGCTCCTTTTCGGCATTCTTCAGACTCTCCGTATCCTTCGCAAGCTGCTCAACAAGCGTGAAAGCTCGGTCAAATTGGTCCTCAATCGATTTCTTATCTTGTTCCAATTTCTCCGGTGTCGGAGGCGCAACCATTGGATATACGTAACGCTGGTCGCATGTTAGCTTACATCATCAAAATCGCTATAGTGACAAGCACGAACCTTGCCTAACTCATAGAGGCCATAAGAGACACCTCCAACTACTGTGGCCATGATGAACCAGTCTCTCCAGTCCCTACGGGGAGGAGGTGGCGGTGGTTGCCAGGCATGCTGTGGATAGGGGGGATAGTATTGTTGACCAGGAGGAGGGCCGGCGGGAGCGCTGGGATAAGGCACGTTGGGAGCTGGAGGTGCGCTACCACCCGTTCGTGCCAGCGCAACGTCAATTTCTTCTTGGGTCAGGTTCTTGCTTCGAAGGAATGAGATGCGGTTCTCGACGGAGGATGACGCGACACTCGGGTCCTGGAGAACTGCGATAGGTCAGTTGGCGCACTTGCAATGGCTGTATCGGAGTCAATACTGACATTGGGTCTATTCAGGAGTTAGCATCTGCTGGGTTCTATTCCGATAGCTTTGGTGACTGGGGGAGTAGGTCAACTTACTGCAGAGGATACAAGATCCTCGCGAATAGCCATGATTGATGTTTAGCCGTCAGACGGCTCTCACCACATAAACTGAGTCGCAATGGGAAGAAGTTGTAGAAGTAACTCCTGAAGGGACTTGAGCGATGATGATGGAAACGTTAAATGCATGTGCTAGTTCAGCTTGCGGAGGCCGGACCGTGGAGTTCAAGAACGTGGAGGCGTGGAGTCGGAAGCGTGACCGATCTGTACCGAGGCTTCTCCCAATTGACCTGCCGAGATACGTACCGCAAACGGTTTCCGTCAGATTGAGGCTGCAGATGCGATCACGTGAAATCTTAATTGAATATCCACTTTTGCCAACTCAACCGTTACTCCACCAGAGACAACACAGAAGTTATCAACCAATCAGATTGAGCTGATGGTTTGTTTACTTTCCTCCCGAGCAACACTTCTGCAACGCCTAATCTCCCCTACCCTACTCTCGTTACCTGACTTTACGCCATTCTGCATTTTCACATCCCACTTTACATCAACACCATTACCACGACGACCCCTCCGCGCATACAGCAACTCACGATAGTCGCCTGCTTTGCGCATGCACCTCATTGCAGTCGCGTGTTTCCCCTTTCACTAGATCATGTCCCAAGATACGGGCCTTTGGAGCGTCCGTAGACCTAGAGAGGTACGAATACCGATTATCTTCTACCAGTTTTTGCGCCCAACTGGTAGACCGCCATTCACGCGCATCAGCCTGAGCAATATTGATTCTAACCTGCAACATAGACCCTTGGTGGTATTAATGCAAACAGCGCCATTCCGCAGCCTGGTTCGACTATGAAGCGATCCAGCTCCAATATTGGCGGCAATTACCCTGGCAGTCATGTCCGTTCCATGTCGGGATCTAGGCAATCCCTTGCCATGCCGCGACCTAACCAGCCTCTGTTCCAACGCTCGTCATCCGGAACCAATCTTGCCGACCTTGGCCTTTCGTCGGTGAAGCGCTCTTCATTTGCTCCTAAAGCCTCGGCCTTCACACCAAATCCTACGACACGAGCTTCTACTGATGGCGATCGACGAAGCAGCGTGTACCGACCTCGTCAATCTACCGCTCCTCCAACGACGCACCAGAGTTTCTTTCAAACTACACCAGCCCCAGCCGGTGTACCCCGCGACCCGCGACCCCTGAAAGATCGATCTTTTCAAGCTCGTATTGGACAAGAAATTTTAGAATACATGGTTCAACACAACTTCGAGATGGAGATGAAGCATGTTCTTTCGCAAAATGTACTCAAATCGCCCACGCAGAAGGACTTCAACTACATGTTCCAGTGGCTCTATCATCGTATAGACCCCAGCCATAAGTTCCAGAAGAATATCGATCAGGAAGTGCCTCCCCTACTCAAGCAAATGCGATACCCTTTCGAAAGAAGTATCACAAAGAGTCAGATTGCTGCTGTTGGAGGACAGAACTGGAGTACATTCCTTGGCCTTCTTCACTGGATGATGCAACTTGCACAGATGCTCGACGGCTATGTAAACTGCCAATACGATGAGGCTTGTATGGAGAGCGGCATTGACGTTAGTGGCGACCGCATCATCTTTGACTTCCTCAGCAATGGGTACCGGGATTGGTTGGCTATGGACGAGGATTTGGGCGATGAGGAGGCTGAACGCGTTTTGGCCCCTCATGTTCAATCCATGGCAGCCGCCTTTGAGCGATCAAACTCCAAATACACATCAGAACTCGAAATGTTAGAAGCTGAGAACGCACGACTTCTCAAGGAAATCGAGGATTTGGAAAAGTCGACGCCCGACCCTGCGGTTCTCGATAACCACTTCAAGATTATGGAGGAGGATAAGATCAAATTTGAGGAGTATAATGCCCTGGCGATGCAAAGGTCCGAGAAGTACGAGAGCCGGTCTCAAGTCCTTCAAGAAGAGCTTGACAAGCTCATGGAAGAGCTTCAAGAGGCCGACGAGGAGCGACGAAGCCTACAAAAAGCTGTGGATGCCCAAGGAATCAGCATGCAGGATATTGACCGCATGACTGCAGAGAGGGAGCGATTGCAGCGCGGCATTGAGTCGGCTGGCCAACGACTGGAGGAAGTAAAGAAGAAGGTGGCGGAGCGAGAGACTGAGGCGAGCCGAAAACTAGATGAATTGGAGCAAATGGTGGATCGATACAACACAATGGCGTATCAGATTGCACTAATCCCTTCGACGGCAGCCAACGCCAAGGGCAGGGAGTTTGAGCTCCAGGTCATGGTGGCTGATAGCTCGGATTACACTTCTACCAACTTCAAGGGATCATCAGGCCCATCATCTGCGGATCGTCTCCTTGTTGACGCCACCACTGGATACCAAGCAGGTCATATTCTCAACTTGGACCTTCGGGGACAAATCCGAAACAGCTTCCTATCGCTGCGCAAGGAAATCTCGGATCGCCGAGCAGCGGCAATGGAAGAAATGATGAAGGATCACGATCTGCTTGATGGCATAAAGGAGGCCATCGAGGACAGGCGCAGTGAAGTGGAGGCACTCAACCACCGTGTTCGAGCAGCAGAAGAGGAGTACGAAAGAACCAAAGAGGTGTCGACAGCACAGAAGATGGCCTCCGACGCACATATTGAGAAGATGGAGAAGGAACTGTCGCGTATGCGAGCTGGATTGTCTGAAAACGTGCAAATTCTGGAGCAGCGTGAGATCAACACAACAATTGAGTAAGTGGACAGGCGCTTTTGATTGAAGTGACGAGTACTGACGGGGCAAACAGATACGAGCAACTTGTGCTTCAGGCCAACGCTCTCCGAGAAGAGCTTCACACCGAGATTGACAGAATGCTCAACGATGTCATCAAGTTCAAGATTCATGTTCAAAAGAACCTTGATGACTACGAGGGCTTCGTAGCTGACGAACTCGAGAAGGAGCTTGGTAGTGACGAGATGGGCGAGGAGACTCGACAGATGGATATGTGATGAGAGCTACGCATGAAGCAATCTTCTGAGACGCTTATGATGACGATTAATGTTTCGGGCGGCCTTCTGGTTTGTTTTATGGCGTTTGGCTTCATGATTGGTCGACTGATGGATGAGTGAGAGCAGTTGGACACGATCTCGTCTGACTGGTCCCTGTCTCAAGTATACATGCTCCCTTTCTGGTGGACATGCTTTTGATGAGCGCGAGTTTGAGCATTATGACATGTTAGTAATGGTAGATACCTGGTGGTTTGCTTTGGTGTTTTTAGGAAAGATACCACAAGGCTGTCTGATATACATAGTTGGCCTTGATTACGAAAATTCTAGTTACGGAAAAAAGCATAACGACGTTATTTCTCAATTATCAATGTTGCAATAATAATAAGCTGACGACAACGTGCGTAGCATGGCAAGCATGGGCACCACATGGCGGAGACAAGGATGGTCAGCACCTTGTCAGGGGGTTCCCGAAGATGCCAGCAGGGGTAGCTAGTTCAATGACTGTATGTAATGATGAATGATTCGTGGGCAGAAAAGACTCTCTTCTCTGTAGGGTCGTATTATATCTTATGAGCTGTGATATTGGAGGTCAACAATACGAAGTACGATCCATGGACAAGAAGCTCGCTAGAATAAGACCAGGATACAATAGAAGAAGGCTTCTGTTGCATTCGGATTCGTTTATTCCCCGGATGCCCTCGGAAGATCCTCTTAATTGCCCCGGTCGGGGAGTCGGGGGGTTGTAATTTACGAGCGGGAAAGTGATGCAAACTCCGCCAAGGCCCTGTAGGGCATTTATTGGGTTGGGGGATGGAGTTATGAATGCAAAAGTGAGGCATTATGATGAAGCTGAAGAACTTGTGATTGATCTGGTTCAGGCTGCAGATTGGATGAGAGTACATATTTAGTATGAGCTGTTGAGTATTGCTTAGACTAGGTACTGACTGATGCTGTGAATATCCGTGTCTCAGCTGCACAACAGCCCAACATTCAGTGTTAACTCCGCCAAGTTTTTATCCCCGTTGTCATCATTGCACCCGTCTATCTAATGGCCCTACCCAAGGTAGTGCTAATCTCGGCAAGTTAGTTCTCGGTAGCTTCCATGATGCTTCCATTGTTGGTCCTAAGGAATGTGCTTGCCTAGACTCCAAAGGTCATAGCTCCTTCACCCATTCTCTCTCAGTGTCTCTCTCTTTCTCTCTTGTCTCTGTCTCTGCCTCTGCCTCTTCTTTCTGCCCTGTCTCTCCATATTTTTACCTGACGTCTACATCTCCACCTCCTCATCTTCTCTCTTCTCTCCCTCCTCTTTTTCATCTCTCTTGGTGTTCCCTCTCATCAATGGATGCCAAATAATCTTGCCTGTTGCGTTGCCCTGGTCCAATCAACCCCTACCTCGTGCAACTGTAACTCTGCTAAAGTCCGAAGCCTCCGGTTTGGGACACAGCTACCACATGCCGCGTACTTCTTTGACGATCCGTCAACTGAGTTATCATTTTGGATCAACGAAAAATACTAAACCCTTGGCTTTTGCTTCCACATACTCAACTCTTTCCTCAGCATCCTCTACCATCATGGCTCCAGCCGCAGCTGCTGCTTCAGCTCAATTGAAGCCCCCGGAGCTGGCTACAAGGAATGCACCTAGTTCATCTGGAGGATCTATCGCCTCTAGCACTGCCGTATCGAAAATACCTGGTCGGTCAGCTCTTCCAGATGAAGCTGTTTCCAACCCTCACCATCTCCTCAAGCGTGGCTCTCTAGTGGGCTTCAAGAATCCTTATCCTTCACATGCATACAGTCCCAACTTCGGTACCATGGTGCGAAGAGTCTGGTGGTATGTGAGGACTTTGTCATGTCAAGAGCGCTTCGTCGTCCAGAAACTGATGATATCGTTCTAGGCCAACTTTCACCGGCGACATGAAGCAACCCGATTTGACTCCCCCAACTGTACCAGTGGTAAAGCCGCAATGGAATACCGAGCGCGAAACAAGTGACAGGATCCGCGCAACATGGCTAGGCCACGCTTGCTACTATGTCGAATTCCCTTCTGGCCTGCGCGTTCTCTTCGACCCTGTCTTTGAGGACCGATGCTCTCCATTCGACTTCATGGGACCAAAGCGATATACGCCCAAGCCATGCGATATTAAAGATATTCCAATCATCGACGCTGTTTGCATTAGCCATTCCCATTATGACCACCTTTCACATTCTTCCATTCTCGAAGTCCAGAAATACCATCCCGACGCACAATTCTTCGTTGGTCTGGGTCTGGAGACATGGTTCCGCAAGTCTGGCATCAACCATGTTACCGAGCTCGATTGGTGGGAGGATGCCGACCTCACTGTCACAGTCAAGGATGGAGACAGCCCCCGCGAGATCAGCGCCAGGATAATGGCTTTGCCGTGTCAGCACGGTTCGGCGCGAACCATGTGGGATCGTGACACTACCCTATGGTGCTCGTGGGGTGTCCGATCTGGCGAAAAGTCAGTTTGGTTTGGTGGCGACACGGGCTACCGATCGGTCCCAAGTCTTCCTCCCGGAACCGATGACTACAGTGCTGAATATGATCATCTTCCGAGATGCCCTCAGTTCAAACAGATTGGCGAATTCCGTGGACCTTTTGATCTTGGCTTGATTCCAATTGGTGCCTATCATCCTCGTGTGGCATTCTCACCTGTGCATGCGAATCCGGAAGACGCCGTCGAGATCTTCCGCGATACACAATGCAAGCGTGCAATGGGAATTCATTGGGGGACCTGGGCGCTCACGTTGGAGGAAGTTCTGGAACCACCCAAGATGCTGAAGACGGCTCTACGAAAGAGAGGCCTACCTGAAGTGGGTGTATTTGATGTTTGCGATATTGGTGAAGCTCGAGAATTCTAGCTTGGGTGTAAAAAAGACCTTGGAGTCTGGAGAAGCGAGACATGCTTGCAGATGTAAATACCCTGATTTGTTTTAAGGCCCAGTCAGAACTGATGGCATCCGGCTGGATGAGAGGTACACTGCAGTGATTTTGTATACTACCTTCATTCAACTCAAGACTGGGACTTTGTAGAAGTTTACAAATTAATTTCCACTTCTTGTAAGCTCAAGAACGAGAAGAATGAAGCCTCCGAAATGATGTCACAGTAAGACCCTGATCGACAATGGCCCGAGTTCTCATTGAGTGTCCAATCAAAGCTTTACTCTGAGAACATAAAACTGCCAGCCTAGGCCAGCTCCTCTTGGCTTGTCGCAACGGGTCAAAACGGAGCTCAACAAAGAGTCTAGAATTGATGCTCACTTCTTTCTATCTGAGAGGTCATTCCTTGCTGCTGGTTCCACGATAGCTTGAGCCACAGGTGACGTACCTCACTCGCCACACTATTGCCACATCAAGTATAAGAGACTCGTTCAGACTTGGGTACTAATTCATCGTGACAACCACAAATCTTATCAAAAGCTCCAAAAGACACAATTTTTATACGTCTCGATCCTTATTTTCTCTTCTGACCTCCCACACAACACAAAACCCTCACAATCGAACATCATGGGTCTCCCCGCTTTCTCAGAGCCAGCAACAACCACTTCTCCTCAAACCCCGCAACAAGAACAGAATCACAGCACTGGCGTTGCTACCGGTGCCGGCGCAAACACTGGCGCAGGCGTGACGAGGCCCAAGACTGAAGAGGAGAAGGAAGCCGATCGACTTTATGAGGAGGCTATGGAGGAGGAGTATGCTAAGCGTGATGGAGGTGCCTAAGCATGGAACAACTCGAGCATGACCTGAAGTTAATTGACGAGAAATGATAGCTAGAAGGATGATATTCTCAACTCTGGACCGAATTGAATAATACAAGTTTCCATACTACGCCAAGGTTCGCCTGATATGTGACCTATGTGTTCCGAATGGTGGATGATATGTTGTTAACAGTGATGTCTATAAACAAATCAATAATGACAGTAGGCCTAGAGTTGACTCAAAGCTTCGGTGCACGAACACCATAAAGCTAGATTGGTTGATGTATTATATACACAGAAAGTTGAGGTGAGTGAGGCTGTATGATATATCATGTTCCCACTGTCCTGTTATATTTATATCTTGTGGCGACCTCGTTTATATGTCAACTTTCATGATCATGGGTTCTGGAGGAGCTATCTATTGGCGCTGGCTGTGTTATAGGACTCAAATATCCGGGATAAACCCTGGCAGTATCGAGAGCTACTCGTTCCATGAATCAGACGGCTCAACGTCACCTCAGATTGTTTGCCCTACTTGTGTTCGTTGTCCGATCTCTTGAGCAGATACTCGTAATCGCCCTGGAATTGTCACACTCCCATAATATTCAAGTATATTCCCAGCCTAGAGATTGTTATGCTGCCATTGATGACTCTTTGTCCGGATAGACTATACAGCTCTCCTGGGCAGGAGACAACCATGAGCAATCCAGGAGTCGGTATTCCTTTCTGGCGTGATATTGAACTGCAGTTCATTGGCGTTCTGTAGAGTATGGTGTGGTGCCAAACCAAATCAGCCTGGGGGTTCAGGAATCAGGCCCTTGGACGACAAGAATTATAATGTGAGCTGAGTAAAATTGTTCAATCATTTTCTCGCAGTCTTGCCAATGCAGCAGCAATACCGCCACTGAGTTGCTCGTCCTTATCAGTCTGGCTCGCACGAGTGGCTTCTTCTGTCTGTGCAGTCTTCTTCGAAGCCTCGATGGCAGCGGCAAGCATGGCCTCTTCATCGTCTTCATCATCCGTGTTGTCCATAAACTGGAATTGCTTCGATGCGGGCTCATTTGTCTTTTCTGCAGAAGGTGTATCTTTGGTGGGAGATTGTCGCGAGGATGATGCAGCGGTTGGCATATCCCGTAGAGGAACCCGCGAAAGAGGTAAAGCCTGTTCAAGCCTTGCTGATCGCTCCGAGGCCTTTGCGCCTCTCTTGGCAGCTTTTTTCACTCTGAATGGCTCTTCAACTGCAGACTGCCACCTCTTGACTTTGACCCCTCCCCATCCGTTGAGCATACCGAGTTGTTCTGCATCAGCATTGATTGCATTTTTCAAACTGCCGAAATTGCTCACTACAGCGACCGCATCTGATTTGTTCAGACTTCTTGGCACTGTGACAAATTCTACCAACTTCTCGCCGTAGCTGGATGGTTGTTGGCCACGGATCGCGCCAAATGTAGCATTCTCGTAGCTCTTGTATAACTCGATATAGCGTGCGGCTTCAGCAGCGGACCAGCACAAAATAAGGGTGACATTATTGATAAGTGATGTCTTTGATAATTCTTTTAGGGAGGCTTCGTGGTTGGGAATGTCGACCATGGTGAGGAGTATGCGCAGATTGTATTTTCCTTGTAGGTTACGTATTCGTGTATAGATGTATTCGGGATGCAGACGATGGTACTTGAGACTAAGACGTGTCAGTATCGAGATAAAACACAAACAGATGCGCAAAGCTACCTCAGGAACAGAGCGCAAGTACCCAACCCCAGGACATAGTCGGCAGGGATATCACTGTACTCCCATGGCATAGACCGAATGCTCGTAAGAACAGGATTTCCTCGCTGGCGCGGAGATACTAGAATAGTTGAACCAGACTGTTTCTGAGGTAGAGCCTGTGGTGTTGGTTGAACGACCTTTCCCGCGCTGGAGGCAGCTGGTGGTGCTTTGTCAAGACGTTGTGGTGTGGGTTGTTGGATTCTTGCAGGCGTGGGTTGTTGAACCGATCTTGAGGCTGGCGTGGGATCAGCCGCGGCCATAGCGGCCAGGAGCTCGTCGTCTGCACCGTAGTCGTCGTCCATGATGATTTGTTGAAGCTGCGTAGTGAAATTGGTTGGTCACGTTTGCTTATTGGAAGATGATGGCAGTTCACGCATCGCGTAAATCGACTTGAGCAAGGGTGGGTCATCACTCTTACACCAACAAAGATCACAAACATTCTTCTCCTATAGATCCTACGTCTTTTGTTCCCTATTCATTGCATCTCAGTATGATAAATCTCTACAGAGTTATTACTGATTTATTCCATCAATGTCTTCCTAGGATGAGGATGCTAAAGCCTTTCTCTTTGCAGTGTAAAAGTGCATCTACGTCATTCAATCAAATCATACAGCCGTTGACAGAGTTTACTAACTCAGCATAGGCAAAACATAGCTAAACCCATTCTGAATAGAATGGCCTTGTACTATATTCGGAGCTACTAATAGTTACCACTATCATCGAGGTATCGATACCTGTAAATGTGTCCGCGTACACCTGGAAGATCATTTACTCCTTTCAACAATGCGGTTCTCAATTCAGCATCGTCAACTCGCCACAATCAAGTTGATGCAACCCAAACGTCAAGACCATCATGAAATCTATTTTTAAACCCTCGGCTCCTGGTTCCTGTTCTTAGCTTCATGATCTACACTTTTCAACGTGGCAGTGCTGATGGTCTTCTTCACTCTTCAATCACAAGTCGCTCACATGCAATGATAGGCACCAAACTCATTGATCAAGGTAAATTCATAGTGCAGTAGCTAAAAAAAACAAGTTCCTCCAGGTATCTCCCATCCAATCCAATCTTATCACATCCGCAGCTCCAGCCGCTTTTGCCTGGTCCCGTCCTATCCTATCCTATCCTATCCAATGCCAGGTTATTCCCTCTGGCCGCGCCCATAACGCCAGTAACCATAATGTTCGTTATTTGCGTACACATGTCCTCGTGTACATCATGTCTGTCTCAAGTCTAATCCAAATCTTCTTCTAGTCCTGCATATTCTGTGGGACTAGGCAATGTGCTCTCTGTGAGGGAGGAATGGATCGAGTAAAGGGAGGCCAACCAGCAGTCGAACATGGTTGCCACTTTTTGCGCCTCTGTGTTTGATGATTGTTGTCGTGTTAGTTGATCGCGTAGTCTCTCGTATGCCTCGATCATAACCCAGACCTGCAGTGCGGCGGTATCTTGTCCGTTTCGCTGTGGTCGGCCTGACACAACGGATGATAATTCGCTTGTGAGTAGATCGAGCGCTATTTGAAGGCTGATGTTTTCCTGAAATGAGTGCCCTGATGATGAAGGTGGTCGGAATTCATCTGTCCAAGAACCTCGTGGTGTTCCAGGGGTCTGATCGGGAGATGGTGGTGGTGAGAATGAATATGGCTTGAAGTAAATAGTGTCTCCTTCAACCGCAGCCACATTCGTATCGTGAGTCGCTGCTGACCTGAGTCTGGGTCTCAGCTGACGGGGTATAGCTGTCATGGATGAATACGTATTTGAGGACCGTAAACTCTGTCGCTTGGCTCCGTGGGGGGATATCTGAAGAGGGGTATCGTCGAATGAATATGTCGATGCTCGTGATGGTAATTGTGAGTCCAGCGCTGGGGGACCATCTCTCGACTCAAGAACAGCATTATACTGATCAGCGATCATTTCAACGCTTGATGTCTTCTCCGGCACATCCTTCGCCTTGCGCGCAAGTGCATGTTGCTCTAGTTGTCCGATTCGAAAAACGGGTGTCTTGGCCTGGCGTCGCATAATAGATGATGTCGAGGTAGTTGATGCGGTCGAAGGGAGAGAAGAGCTGTCCAATGATGGTCGCGCATAGTGATCCTGGAGAGTCAAATGGTGGAATTCTGGGATTTGGCGCTGAGAAGATTGTCTTCGTGGCGGAGGACTGAAGAACGCCCTCGGCGGCTCGGGTTCAGGCTCATGTTGGTACTGATGATGCTGTTGCTGAGGCGGTTCATATGGCGAATTGATCTCTGGCTGAAGATGGTCCTCGGGCTCTGAAAATGAGGGCACAAAGACCGTCTTTGGTCGGAGATAATGATCCCATTTTGAATCGCTCAAATCGGGAGCGCCGTTCTGAATTTGTCGTTGCGACGGTGAAGACATAGTGCTCTGAGGGCTGAGGCTAGACATGGTCGAGTCGGTAGAACCGCGCTTAGCTTTGTTGAGGCTTTTGAGTTTCGGGTCAGGTTTTTGGAGTTTGCGCCTGGGAGGCTTCAAACTGTGACTTCTTGTGAGAGTGTTGTCCATGGCGGGCGGTGAACATAAATTGATGTTGGGAGCCGCGGTTTCAGGATGTGGCATTTATGTTAGTTGAAATGCAAGGTGAGTGATAAGCGTGGATCGTCGTCAAGGGCGCTTGGGGTGAGAATTTGAGGTGAATTGAAACTCGTGTGTGTGTTAAGCGTATCTTGGTTGATATTGGTCACGTTGGTTGGTGAATTCTGGAGATTTCGCAGCCTTGGAAGACAAACATGGGAGAGATATGTGAGGTATGTTATATGACGAAGTTATTATGTATGTGTATGTAGGAAAAAGCAAATGCGAATCGTGCAAGCTGCGCAGAGAGAGAGAGTTCAGTCAGGGTAAGGTAAGGTACATAAGTCAAGTCAAGTCAGCCAAGTCAAGTCAGTCAGTCGTAATTATGTACGTAGTAAAGCCGAGAGACACAGTCAAGGCCTTACCGCTTCCCTGGCCCAAAGTGGCTTCCAAGCTGCAGGTTAGGGTGGAAGTCCAATCAAGAGGACCACGAGGTGGATGAGATACTCCACGTCATGGGTCGAAGGGAAGAAAGGGAAGAAAAAAGGGTTGGGGATAGGCAGGGATGATCAAAAACTGGGATTCTGCAACCTGCAACCTGCACCTTTTCTGGCATCGACAGGAACAGAACAGAGACTTCAACAGGCTTGACAAGCTTGACAGGGCTGGACTACAGGCATTGGACGACCCGGCAGGATACAGCTACATCCATACGGCTACAGTACAGCTGGTAACCGAGACGAGGGTGTACTGTATCCTCTTAGAGGAAACTGATCCGCGGTACTTACTTCAACTTGATCATTGCGGTCGTCTGCACCAAAACAAGATTCACTCACCCTCTCGACTCTGACTGACTCTGACTGACTCTAACTCTTCCAGAATCTGACGAGAACAACCTCGGACCACCCACCACCACCCGCCTCTGCAGCGGTGAAGCCCACACGCTGCAGCAACTGATAATCAGGACCCCTTCCCTGTCCTGTCTGGCCCTGTCACCCGACCCGACTAGACAGACATTCTTGAGTGCGCTGTAGAAACGCCTTACAGCTGCCGCAACACCCTCACAGGTTCAGGCTTCGCACTAGGTTACTTCCTAGTGCCAAAACGGTTGTTATCCGTATGGCCCTGCCGCGTCGCGTGTGATTGAATCTAGGTCGAGCTGATGTCATGTCATGTGTGCCTCTATCGTATTGTATCGATCAAAGACCCTTACTGAGGTCTGAGCCCATTTACTCACTGAGAGGGGTAAAAAAAGACGTGTCTCTTATCGATGGGCTGTTGTTCTGAAGCCATCCGGATCATCAGTTGTGGCAATGTCATTGTGAGTAATAAAGTAAGTTCAGTTCATGTACGCGAGTTGGATATGCATGAGGGTGCTCTGCTGTGCTGGCTGTGGTGGTAGTATCAAGCCGGCTGCCTCTCTTCGCACACTTTTGTCATTTTGACAATAATTTGTTGTAAACGCAAATAATTTCTCTTTGGTCTTGAATATCCTAATCGTCATTGATCAACAAGACACTGAGCGTTAGGGAGTAGAATAAGGCCGTCGGCGGTTCCTTTTTATGAAAGAACCTTTGTCTTTACGACGGGATAAACGAGAGGAGGCTTCTTCAGAGTCCAAAGTCAAACAAGTACGGTGCGTATATGGTTGAGAAACGGTGACGGATACTGTATGTAGTTAATTTACTCAGGTGGTTGGGGAAGTGAAATGAAAATGGTTCTCGTGCCCATTGAAGAAACGGTCAAGACATGGCATGATATAAGAGGCATTTCTGAAATCTCAAAAGACCATAGTTATCATTTCAAAGAAGCTTAATTATCCGTCGGATATTTTCAACGAGTTTGAGGAATTTAATTCATAAATACTTTAGTTAAACTGACTTGCTAACAGACTTTCTCTGTGCGCATTGGATCCCATGTTAGTGAGGGGTACTCGGATCGGATCGCGGGGATACATCGTGGGGTCAAAACTCAACATCGGATAATAATTTAAATGGAAGTGTTTTTGGCGAGGGCACTAAAACTTCCATTCGCATAAACTCCAGTCACGAGGTTGTTTCCCCTCAAGCCAGTCTCGTTTCCACTAGAGGAGATGGAGCACATTGAATGCCTTGGTACCCATAGCTACCAAGTACGTGCTCTTTATAATGGATATTCTGCCTACGGGGGGAAGACCGAGACCGTTCATAGTTCATAGCAGTCCAGGTCAATCAATTACTGCGCGGGGGCGGGTCGCGGGGGTTTGCTGCTCTTAGGAGTTGAATCATGAGTACTTCTTACAACACCAGGACCTCACTGTAGATCAAGTCCTTGATGATATCCTCTTAACAAATGCTCCCCCCAAACCCACCCCCAAATCAACAACTCTCCCCTCTCCAACAGTCCATACCCAAGCATATTTATCGGCAAGAACATGCCGGCGGATAGCTTCTCATGATATACAAATTCACTTTCATGGGGGTTTCCAGTGAGCGGACCCCGTTATTCCATCAATCAGACGCTGAGGAATTGGTCGTCATGGCATCTCGACTCTTCTTTTACCCCACATCGTGACAATGGATGAGGTCTCATGAGAGAGTCTGTGAGAGGAGGAGAAAAAAGGGACCAGCAAAAGGGAGAAGCTATAAAGCATGACGTTCCCAGATTCAATCTCTATTTAGCCTCAATTGATTCATTATAATCTTGACGATTTTATATTTCTTCTTCCTTTTTCTCGTTGTGATCCTCTCATCATAACTCCTCACTATTCATTGAAACCTACCCCCTCCCCCCCCGCGTTTGGAGCTCCCCCCACCTCCAGAGTGTCCCTCATGCTTCACTGAGCTCTCTCATACTCGACAATTACCTACAACTTCGAATAAATATACAAATAAACCGCCACAATCATGGGTGAAATCACAATTACAGGCTGGAAGACTCGCGATGTTCGCTTTCCTACTT